>SJYC01055283.1:0-37610 GCA_006408675.1 Madoqua kirkii | reverse complement strand
AAGTCAGAAGGTTTTCCCCTCCTATTTCCATCCTCTCCCTTACTGTTTTACTAAGTGAATCCTCTCAGAGACCTCGACATTGCGGGTGAAAAGTCAGAAAGGCTGATAAATGGGTAAATGGAACAGCAATGTTCCAGCAAAGTGATCAAGGATGGCTCAGCTTGGCCGAGGCCCACAAGAAGCTGGGCAGCTGGCACCAGAGGCCATGTGAGTGACCAGCTGCCAGGGCAGTCTGCCTCCCAGCCCCGGCTGGTCATGTGGGCCAGACAGTGATGAGACAGGCAGAAAATGGGTGACCTGCTGAGCGGTTTACGGTCATGAAAACAAAGGCCTGCCTGCAGCCACCATGGACTACTGGGCCTTCTTCACAAGACAAACTGGCCCCCTGTTTCCATGAAAAGCTGCCTTGCCAGCCAAAGGGGGAAACTTGGGAACAGACAATGCCACTGGACTCTGCTACATGGTCCATGGAAGGCCCTGGGTTCCAACCCCAAGTGCAGAAAGCGGGGCAGGAAAGACGGCCCCGGGTCACTTGCAGTGTTGACTTGGGAGAGAACGGGACCAACGGGACTTTCGTGGTCTACTCTGAATTCAGCACAGGTGAGTCAGGGTCCAACAGCTAACAGGCAAGACACCAAACAGGGGCAATTAAGTTTCATGGAGGGACCATTTATAAAGCAAGGGGAGAACACAGAGGAGTCACAGGACGGTACCCTGGGCCACAAACCTGAGCGCCACTACCAGCCCTAGGCAGGGAGGGCCTAGGGGAAGGGGCCGGTGGCCCAGAGACAAAGGGCCCTCGGGCAGGTCCTGACAGCGGGAGACCTTGCCTGGAGGGATGAGGTGCCCCAATAATGCGGGGAGAGCACTTGGGGTGCCAATGCCTGACCCCGCTCTCCCCCTTTACTCCACTGCTTGCTGGTTCACCCCATCAGCCAACCAACAGGAAGCCCGGGGCAAGGAAACCCACTGATGCGGCCTCCTGGGGGCTCAGAAGGGAGGGGAGGAGCGAGAACATGAATCAGAGAAGGCTGGGAAGAGATCCCCCATACTGTGGACCATAAGAATGAATTTAACCCACTGATGCAGCCTCCTGGGGGCTCAGAAGGGAGGGGAGGAGCTAGAACATGAATCAGAGAAGGCAGGGAAGAGATCCCCCACACTGTGGACCATAAGAATGCATTTGTCTCACTTTCTGTAAAGCACACACATATTCTTAGATAAATTAGTTCTTAATTGAGAAGCCACCTGGAGATATAACTCCCTCCCAGGAAACATCCTGTATGTTCAAGAAATTCCTATGAATACAAATATTTTCATCTGCATGGGAATGTCTACAGAAGCCTTGCATTTGAATCGTTCCTGACTTATTCGCTATTCTTCAGCAATAGAAATATACAGTGAAGCCCTCTCCAATTTGGTTTATTTGAATATACAAATACTGATCTAAAACAAAATAGCTTTTCTTCAGATAGGAGTTAGAGGCAATGCTAGTGGTCCAAAGATGTCTTCCTAGGAAATGTAACCTGCAAGTGATTTATAGACAAAATGAGCCTTCTATTTTAAAATTTTATTTATTTGCTTTTTTGGGCCATGCTGTGTAGCTTGTGGGATCTTAGTTCTCTGACCAGGGACTGAATCCATGAGAGTGTGGAGACCTAACCACTGGACTGCCAGGGAATTCCCAAGAGACTTTTATCCTCCTCAGTTTCTTTGCATGACATCTTTCTGTAGGACTTTTAAATACATATTATCTTTAAAAAAGTGTATTAAGTGAGTGACAAAATACCACCTGGAAGCTTAATAAATGACAAGGGGGAAGAAAAGTGACTTTCTTTATTGCATCCCTCCCATGAGTCATTCCTTAATTTAAAGAATTAGGCAGTTAGAGATATGAAGAGAAGTGCTTGATCTAATACATACTGTATATGCAAACAGAGTGCTTGGGACCTACATGTCCACATATAGACTGGAGACATGAAGGTTCACTTATAAATGACAAGGGAGTTTATAACTGAACCACGAGTATTTTAATGAAAGCAGGTTTATAAAATAAGCACCAGCCTTAGTCTTCTGTGGCAATGAGGCAGAAATGAGTCCTCTTTCCCCCTCGACTATAAAACTGACATATGCTCATTTAAAAAATTTTCAAACTCAAAGAAAAAATAATCGTGAAATACTACCACTTAACATTTTATTGAACATCCTCCAAGACATGACTGTATGAATATATAGAAAGTATTTTACATAAACGAGATGAAACAGCATCTGCTGCTCTGTGACTTGTTTTCTGAAATCAACCACGTATTACATAACTTTCTACTTACAGAAATCTAATTGTCATGTGTGTTCCACTGCATGTACCTGTATAGCTTCTGTTTGTTTGCCAGTGTGTGGTTGTCTTCAGGTTGTAAATTCCTTGGTGTGATGCTGTTGGGGCACGGCTTCTAGAAAGTCAGTCAGACCACAGGCCCCCTACCCCCTCAGCACTCAAGGGCGCCCATGTGCCCCCACACCAGAGTCATGACTGGGCTGGCCTTGTCAACCTTTGCAATTTTTGTTAATCTGATCAGTGGAAAAGAAATCTAATTTTTACTTTCATCTTTAATTTGGTAATGTAAGATTGCTAATGATGAGTTGACAATGCATTCATATGTTAAGTGTGCATTTATACTTCTTATGTCCTAAATTGCCCATTTATCTTTAAATTTCAACCTAAAAGGGATGCACGTGTTATATACTAATACATGTTGCTGTTTAGTCGCTAAGTGGTGTCCCACACTTTCACGAGCCACGGACTGTAGCCCACCAGGCTCCTCTGTTCATGGGATTTCCAGGCAAGAATACTGGAGGGGGTTGCCATTTCCTTCTCCAAGGGATCTTCCCGACCCTGGGATCAAGCTCACATCTCCTGCAGTAGCAGGCGGATTCTTTACCACTGAGCCACCAGGAAACCCCATAGTACATAACCTTTGTAAATAATGCCAAGACTTACCATGAGCTTTTAAAAAATCCTGCCCATCCCTCCCCTGTGCTTTTTAAAAACTAAAAAGGCAGACTGCTCCTGAACTGAGTGACAGCACTCGAGGGCCTTTCCACGGCTGGCACATTTTAGAACACGGCCTCACCCGGCGTGAACTTACCGCAGCGGAACACAGAGAGCTGGGCCAGCATGGGCACTTGGTAAGACTTCCCATCAGCTGCCACAAACGTGCGCTTCTTGGTGTTCTCAGGCAGAAACCGTGACCTCCACAAACCCTTAAAATACACTGCATTGACCAGGACCAGTCTGGTGAGGGCGCCATTGAGAAGATCTGGGGACAGCAGATTGTCGATCATCCCTGTGCAGGCAGAGAACAGACACGGAGGACAGTTGGGACTGGCCATCCATTAGCGGGCAAAGGCAGCTGAGAAATCAGGGGGAATGAAAAAAATCTAACAAGATTTAAGATTCAAAGATTTTTAAAAGACTTTTCACAATATCCTCTTGTCCTTCTAATTGTTTTCCTCACTAAAAATTAAAAGCTGAAAAAAAAATAAAAATCAGTGAACTAGAAAAGCCTTCAGAGACCCTCTATTTAGAGTCATCAAACTTTCATCAAGAAATTCTTTTAAAGTTGTAGGATATAAGAGCAACATACTAAAAATCTGTATCTGTCTGTACACTCACAATGACCAATTAAAAAATAAAATGAGAACAAACCCACTTATAATAGCATCAAAAATAATCAAAGGAATATATATGATAGAAGCACAAGACAAGAACACTGAAAACAAGTTATTTTATAACCAATTCCCTAAAAGCTCCGTTTTAAGACATTTTACTTTTCCGCATAAGCTACACTCATTAATTCATTTCTGTGTTTGATAATAACTGACATGTATGGCTGCCTTTGAGGGCTTTTGGTCGGTACAAGATAAACTGGTGTCATGTTGATTTCTTTTAACTCTTGGGTTGATTTAATCCCAGTTAAAAATGAAGGAACATTTCAGCCTATGCAATGTTGTCAAAGCTACACTTAATTTCTCTTAAGATTTTAGGAATGTGGAGCATTAGTTTGGAATCTCTGGTTATCACAAAGCTACTTAAAGAAGAGGTAGGACTAAAATTGGTTTCTATATTGATGGGCCAGGGATCCATCTAGGCTCACATTACAGAGATTAAAAAGAACCAGGGTCTGTCTGTATGGAACTATTTGTTAAGGAAGAGCTCTTCACAAGACATCGGGATGGTACAGCTTGTTTGTGCCGGAGTGGAGGAGCACACATTAGCTGTTGTGGTTTCAGGATGCTCTTGTGAATCCATGAAGATCCCCCTCAAGTGCTATCTCCTCCTGAAGCTTTGGATTTTCATTTAGGTTCCCTTTGCTTGGCGTTTAAAGATTCAATCGTGTGTTGGTGTGTGTGCACCTGTGTATGTGTGTGTATCTGTCTCTGTGAGTATGTACAGGTTTAAGAGAGATCACTAATACCAAAACTATTAAAAATGAGTTCACTGTAGCTTTTAAATCCAAAAAGTACCTAATATAAACGCCTGTTACAATACATTAAACGGTGGGAATAAAACCAACAGCTTCTGAAGAAGAAATACAATCTAATTCAGCAAAGGGAGCTTAGTCCTTTTAAATGAAGTTCAAGAAGACTCAGATGGACAATAAACAGATGTTTATGTGAGTCATGGCGAAGAAGCACACCAGGACGGATGCCCTGACCTGCAGGGTTCTCAGCAAGTCAGTGTTATCACTGCTCTTTACTTACACCAGGGGGCGCCAACGCCCCCTTATAGCAGGATCTGCAAGGAGAGCCCAGGCGCTATAATAGCCATCTTTCAATGCAAGGGGCCTCTGTGAACAGTGGATCCTGTGGGAAGGCAGTGAGATTTCTGCGCTCCAGCGAATCAGTTTCCCAATAGCTGTGTGTTGCCTTCGCTGGGACCATTATCCATCCAGTCCAACTCCTATATACCTTTGAGATATAGCTCAATGGTCCCCTCTTCTTACAACTCTTCTCTGACCCTCTTTCCATCTCCCAAGAGTTTCCATAAAACCCAGTGCTCAGCACTATCGTTACACTGCAGCATTTTATTCTAGCCAAATGTAACATCTGTCTCCCTCAACTAAACTGTGAATTGCACAAGAGCAAGCACCGCATCACTGGTTATTGAAAAATCACACCTAAGACTCTACATTCACCCTTCTGTCGGCGCACACCAAGAGTCTGAAGCAACCTCTTCTGCCCTTTTTCCTGAGACAGATAAAGCCTCTTACTGCCACTAGGTTTAGGCTGGCTCAGCGGTAAAGAATCTGCCTGCCAATGCAGGAGACACAGTTTCAGTCGCTGGGTCAGAAAGTTCCCCTAGAGAAGGAAATGGCAACCCACTCCAGTATTCTTGCCTAGCAAATCCCAGGGACAGAGGAGCCTAGTGGGCTACAGTCCGTGGGGGTCACAAAAGGGTCAGATACAACCTAGCAACTAAACAAGAACACTGCTATGATAGAACTAAGATATAATAAGGGAGTACAAAGAAATGAGAAAAAAGTGCATGGTTTAGAGGCAAGGAGGGCCCTGCCATCAAAACTTGTCATGAACATGCATCCATCATCTATCCACCCATCCATCCATCCATGCATTCATTCTTGATGCCTGCCTACCATGTGCCAGGAATTCTTGTAGGTAAGAAAACAAAACAAAAATAAACCCTGCCCCTCAAAAAGCTATAGATTAGAGGGAGGTGGAGGCTGACATAAGTGACTTGGAAATACAATTGTACTGAATAGTCTGCAGTGAAAGTATGGATGCTTAAGGATGTGAAGGCAAGTAAGAGGGGGATTCGATCTGTCAATGAGATCAGGGACGGGTGGGCTCCTTGAGGAAGTATTACTTGAGCCCACAACTGTAAAAATAGTTCACATTCACCAAACATTATTTCCAAAGTGTCAACCACTCTGTTAAATGCCTTATGAGTATTATACACATTCCCATAACAGCCTTAATGTTATTATAAGAATTCTAATAGGCACCACTGTCTTTTTTTTTTTCTTCAGTTTTTCTTTTTTTGGCTGCACCGTGAGGCTGGCAGGATCTTAGTCCCCCCCCAAGGGATCAAACCTGTGCCCTCGGCAGTGAAAGCACTGAGTCCCAATCACTGGACATCGTGGAAGTCCTGGCTCAAATATTATATCATCTCCCCATTTTACAGAGGAGGATGCTGAGGCACAGGGAGGTTAAGTAACTGGCCTGATGTTACACGGCCAATAGGTGGCAGAACTGATATTCAAACTAGGCACTTAAGCTTGTAAGGGCTATGCCATTCATGAAACAGTGTGAAATGAACAGGTCAGGGGCTAACTGGGGAGAGAAAGCGTTCCAAGGAGCAGGATGCACGGGGGTGTCTGTGATTGGAGACAGGATGGCCGAGAGACTGGGAGGGGGCCCACACGGTTGGGCCCGAGGCCATAGAGAGGGTGTCCCAGGCAAGCCGTCATCATATCCCCGGCACACTGGAAAGTCTCTTATCAAATATTATATCATCTCCCCATTTTACAGAGGAGGATGCTGAGGCACAGGGAGGTTAATTAACTGGCCTGATGTTACACTGCCAATAGGTGGCAGAACTGATATTCAAACTAGGCACTTACACTTGTAAGGGTTATGCCATTCATGAAACAGTGGGAAATGAACAGGTCAGGGGCTAATTGGGGAGAGAAAGCGTTCCAAGGAGCAGGATGCACGGGGGGTGTCTGTGATTGGAGACAGGATGGCCGAGAGACTGGGAGGGGGCCCACATGGTTGGGCCTGAGGCCATAGAGAGGGTGTCCCAGGCAAGCCATCATCATATCCCCGGCACACTGGAAAGTCTCCCCCACCCTCTGCAGGGCAAGATCGGTCATCTCCACGTGGTGGTCTTCCACATGCAGGCTGATTCACCTCCAGTGTCTCTCTGAGACCTCGCATGTAGCCAAGTGCCTCTGAGTGGGGCCGTCTGAAATCTGTAGGAGTGTTTCTGACTGAGTGGACAGTGACCGGAGATGCTACCTGTCTTGTAATGTTCAAAACAGCCCCACGCAACGAATGGTCCTGCTTCCTGAATAACTTTCCAACACTCCGCTGCAGAGTCATGTTGCTGAGAAACCTGCTCAAGGTCATCTGAGCCCAGAACCTCATTTTTCTTGCTTGTAAACACAAAGTATTTTTTTTAATAATTTATTTTTAATTGGAGGATAACCGCTTTACAGTAGTGTGTTGGTTTCTGCCATATATTTTGCATACTGCTGATGGACACTGAATTTGCCGGGAAAGTGATGACCTCGCAAACCAAGAGGAGCCTGTACTTGTTTTGGTCAAAAATTTACAAAGAGTTTTGCAGTGTTTTAGAAAAAAAACCTGCATCAGTGATGGTAACACAGCCTGTGGTTTCTGTGTCACCAGTAGAGCCGGCCTGACACAGTCTGCTTTTGTGGCTGTCAATTCACAGTGTGAATGTCAATTCCCATGTCAATTCTTATCCTAAGATTCTGCTGCATGTTCAGCGGTGGCTGTACCCAAGGGTTTACCTATTGAACTACATCCATAAAGTACTTTTGTTTTTCCTCATATTACAGTTTGGCATTATATTAATTTTTTAAAATTTATGTATGTGTGCATAGGTTACAGGAGCTATGCATTTCACTTCAAGACAGTATGAAAATCTTTTTTTGACAGCGGGAGTTAGGTCTGCAGGGTTGAAGAGCACTTGTTATAGCCTCACTGCTTTCCTTTCCCCAGATGCTGTGAGCAATGCATTGAGTCAGTGTGTGTTCAAAGTGGCCTGAAACTGTCGGGCGGCATCCTGAGGGACTTACTGCTCCCCGGACACAGCAGAGATGACTAGGTGGGATCTGACATATCACATCACACAGCCACTCCACATCTGAGTGCCATCAGCTTCCTGCCTCTGTTCTCAGTCCTACAGGCTCAAAAATCACACTAATCCCCTCCCACTCGCTGGTCTCCTGATCACTTCGTGGTTTCAGGAAGGAGCCCAGCTTGCACCATGCAGGGTCCTGTTAAGAAGGGATGGCACGGGTTTACCAACACCACCTCGGCTCTCCTCCACCCTCCAGAGCACCTTTTCTAGCCCCTCATGTGGTCTGCAAATGTTTGCCTTGACAAGTTCAGAGGGAGCCTGGGGGAGAACTTGCTTTAGTGCAGAAGGCTAGGCCCCTGCCTCAGAGCTTCTGCCTCAGCAGACTAGGGGTCCAGCGGTAAGAATTCTAAACACATGCCCTGGGCCGTTCTGGGGCTAGAACCACGCTTCAAGAGATGTGACCGGGAGAGACAGAGTTTCTCCACGTTTCCTCTTTGGGCTTATTCTCCTTCCTGAGTCTCTTTTGCTTCCACTCTCATGACCTTAACTGCCCTCTCTGTGAAAGATGGTTTCCAAATCTATGTTTCCAGCCTTAACTTTTCCCTGTTGTTCTGTACCTATCCCACCTCCTGAATGTTTCCACCTGAAACTGCACTTCACAAAAGAACAGGCTAAAAGCACTGATGTTAGACACTTCTTCAGTTTCACGGGGGAAGGGACGCACATGCACAAACGACCATCACGGTGGACGTGCTCTGTCTAATGAAGGGCACGGCCGTGTAAGCACGTGCCAACCACAACCCACCAACACACACCTACTTCCTGCGATGACAGAGGTGAGAGGGGAGGAAGGGGAGGAGAGAGGCAACACGGGGGCAGGCGGCCCAGAGGTCCAAACTATTATGTAGAAAATACGCTACAAGGATGCCTTGTGCAGCACGGGCATATGGCTAATATTCTGCAGTAACCGTACATGGAGTGCAACCTCTAAAACCCGCGAATCGCTACACTGTACCCCCGTACCTTATATAACACTGTACATCAACTATACTTCAATAAAGAGGGGCAGGAAGGTGTGCGGAGGGCTCAGTCCTGAACCTTACGGGTGAGAAGCACATTCTGGGCAAGGGCCATGCAAATATACAAGCAGGAAGAAATGAGCAAAAAAAAGTCTGCAGAACAGACAAGGGCCTGGGGGCAGGGACCTGGAGATGAGATGCATCGAGGAAGAAAGAGATTCCTTGGAGCTGTATTCTGCCCTGGTCCCTGAGCCACAGGGAGACAAGTCCCGGGGGCAGGGGGGTGGGGTGGGGACAAGCTGTGCCCATAGCAGGAAAAGGGAAGGAAGAAGACTGAGCCGTGGGGCTGCCAAGAGGAAGAGGGCGGTGCAGCCAGTGGGGTCCAGGGCTTTCAGCACGGACAGGCCGCTGGACTCACTGACTTCAGTTAGGGTCACGGAGCCTAACTCACGCCTTTGTCCACAAAGCAGAAAACCACCCCCACTCGCCCTGGGACCCACGGCCACGCACCCTGCGTCTCGTTCCTGACCCACGCGTTGATGGACGCACAGGCAGAGGCCGGGTCCTCGAAGTTCGCATTCCGGACTTCACACTGGAACACATCCTTGTTCCTCGTGACGAAGGGCACTTCCATCTTAGAGTCGTTCTTCACAAACACGGCGTTGGCCACCGTCACGATGTCTTTATTCTTCTTGGAGACGATGGCCTTGTTGATCTTCTTTAACATCTTACCGACTCCTGAAGCAGAAAGGAGAAAATGCAGAGATGTTTCCATAAGAATTCAAGGCTTTCTTTTTTTTTTTTTTTTAAATATCATCTACAGTATGGAAAACAAGAACAGTACAATAAAAAAGATGAGTATGAGGAGCAAGAGACTAAATCATGTGATTTTTCAGTGGCCTCCCGTTAAGAGGGGAGGGTGGAAAATGATATATAACCATTAACAACCCCTCAAGATCATCTGCGGGCTTCCCAGATGGCTCAGTGGTAAAGAATCCGCCTGCCAATGCAGGAGATGCAAGTTCGACCTCTGAGTTGGTAAGATCTCTTGGATAAGGAATTGGCAAGCCACTCCAGTATTCTTGCCTGGGAAATCCCATGGACAGAGGAGTCTGGTGGGCTACAGTCAGTCCATGGATCGCAAAGTATCAGACATGACTGAGCTCACAGACACACGAGATCAACTGTACGTCTTGCCTGAAAACAGGCATCTCCCCGGGCTTCTCCGCACCTTCCCCATGCAGACCTCGCTCTCCTGGAAGAGGTTCCTGGCACCAGGCCAACAGGGAGACTGGACCCCTGGTCATTTATGCACCCGTGGGGGAATCAGCCCAAGGACTCTCCTAATCTGTCTCTCTTTCTTCTGAAGCGCTATTTCGTCTCCTGACAAAGATTTAATAGTTCAATTTCTTGCCTCTATTTTGGGGAAAAAAAAAAAAGGTATCAAGAAACATCAGAAAAACTATGAAAAACTACTATGTGCCACCATCCAAGAACAATGTGATTTTTACTTGATACCAAGCTGACAAAGGGGATTCATTTTATGGTGACATAAGCTGGAGACCTGGGTTCAATCCCTGAGCTGGGAAGATCTCCTGGAGAAGGAAATGGAAACCTGCTCCAGTACTCTTGCCTGGAAAATCCCATGGATGGAGGAGCCTAGTAGGCTACAGTCCATGGGGGTCACAAAGAGCTGGACATGACTGAGTGACTTCACTTTCACTTTTCTCTAAGCTTTATTTTACGCAAGTGACTTGTATGTGCTCCATTTGGTTTCAGGGCATGGAAAAGAGGGCAAGAAGTCATAGAGGATGAAATGCGTGCCTACAAGAGAGCTTGACTCACAGATCCGTCTAACCCACTTGGGGTCCTTTCAAAATGACACTGTTCTAGAACAACCAGCAAGGTCACCTTGACGGTCACTCTGCAAGAGAGCAGGTGAGAGCCCCAGCCCTTTGTGAGGCCTCTGGGGACCCCACCCCTCGTGGGTTCTGAGACGCGGGCCCAACAGGAGCGGGCAGGCCCCCTGTATGATGAAGGGACCAGCCGCCATCAGGGCCCAGTCCTGACACTCGTTCCTTCCAGCTGTATGGCCTCCTCCACCGGCCCCAGCCCCCTCCTCAGAAAAGGTCAGGGCAGGTCCTCCTCCCCTGCCCTGGAATGCCTCACCTCCCTCCACAACCCACGTACTGCCATCCTGAGTTCCCAGGGGCTGGGCCCCAACCAGGGCCTGACAGCCCAGCTGGGCTCCCCCGGATGAGTCTGTCGTGTGAACTGACGGTGAGCGACTTTGAGTCAGGGGAGATGGCCCACAGACCGATATTGTCAACATTTTAGAAATACTACCTGACATGGATGTGGCTTGGCAGGAAAAAACCCAAAAATCTAGTTGCTCTTTTAAAATAGTGTTGGCCGGCAGAGCCTGGCCGGCCCTGGGAGAGGCCAGGAACCCTATGGGTGGCTCGCTTTGAAGTTATAAATCGCCAAGAGTTCTGTGGGCTTCCAACGAGGGCAGCACAGTGTGTTCTAAGCATTTAGTCCTCCTGTGCTTCCAACAGGTGAACGAACTGCAAACTCAAGAGGAGGTTTCATGCTGTGTAAACAAGAGTGAGGGCCATCGTGGGAGGGCGGGGGCAGGTAGGCCTTGGGGCTGATGGCCCCAGAGGAGGCTGCTTAGAGAAGAACCAAGCTGGGGTGCAGAGGGAGGCGCTCAAGCTCCCAAACCCCCATCTCTCTCCTCTGCTCCGAGTGTCAACAGGGTCAAGACTCCTAGAACCTGATGGCAAGCGGGAGTGGAAGAATGTGGGTGGGAAAGCACCTTCACTTCCCAATAAAGCAACCAAGAACCAGACGTGAGAAAGGAATTGTTCAAGGTCACAGTGCCTGCTGGTGCCAAAGGCCAGCACTGGCCCCCATACCCCATGTCCTGGAGGAGGTGGTGGATGGGGACTCAGGTAAGAAAATCTGAGCTAAGGCTGAGTGACGACGCTTGGAGATAATAAGCTCCTAAGTTTAGGCAGATAATTCAAACAGGGTTTTCTTTCAAGAAAACAAAACCGTTCCTATTGGGCCTTACTTGAAAAAGAAATCAAGCTTTTTATTTTGCAATAGTGATAGAGTCGTAAGAAGTTGCAAAACCATATTTTTCCCTGTATATTTCTACCTTTCACCCTAATTTCCCAATGATGGTAGCTTGCATGATGGTAGGATACAGATTCCACAACCAGAACTGCCACTGGCCCAGGCTCCCATGCACTTGTTTTACATGCATGCATGTGGGGTGTGCGTGTGTGTGTGCAGCTCTTGGCAATTTTACCCCCCATGGGAACTCATGTGTCCACCACCAGTGAAGACGCAGATGGATTCCCTAGCAAAAGGCTCCCCCCTGCTGCCCTCCATGGTCACGGCCACCCACCTCCTCAAGCTTATGGATTCACAGCCATAATGCATTCTGAGCCCTGTACACCTTGGGGGTGGGACAGATGGGAAGTTTCGTTTGAGATGAGAAAACAGGAGCATCCAGAGATCAAGTGCCTGCCTGTATCCCCACAGCTGCAGAGCAAAGCCCAGAGCCCAGCTCTCCGGAGCCCCAGCATTGTCACTGGCCCTTAGAGGAGGCTGGTCCTCAGGCGCAGGGGGCACTAGTGAGACCCCTCCTGGCTGAGCAGGGGCCCTCCTGCCCGGAACGCCTGCACAGCCAGGCCCAGACACACGCACCGTTCACGCCGTATCTCATCACCGTGGTGAGCTGCTTCTTGGTCCTGCCGTCGGCTCCCAGCTGTAGCATCCCCAGGACGGATGCGATCCCGTGCGGAGAAATGATGATGTTGTCATGAGGCTGGGACTTGACAATCTGATTGAAAACCTGGATGCCCGTGTCAGAGCTGAGTTCCTCCAGAGACAGAGGGCTGAACTGGGAGCACACAGAAGGCAATGTCACGGAGGCTACCAGGAAGAAGGGGAAATGCCAATTCATGGTTCCTTCCAGCAAGGACAACCTGAAAGAGGAGACGGAGAAAATATCTATGTTCTATACTGAACAAACATTTATGGAGGAACTACTTTGTACTCGGGCTTCCCTGGTGGCTCAGTGGTAAATAATCCGCCTGCCAATGCAGGAGACACAAGTTCGATCCCTGGGTGGGCAAGATGCCCTGGAGAAGGAAATGGCAACCCTCTCCAATATTCTTGCCTGGAAAACCTCATGAACAGAGGAGCCTGGCAGGCTACAGTCAAGGGGTCACAAAAACAGTCACACATGGCTCAGTGACTTAACAACAAAACAACTCTGTACCCAGGTGGTTATGATTTACTAAATTCAGTGTAACTGCAGATCTTTACTATAGTCAAGACAGAACAGCAGAGATGAAGCTGTTTTCCTTTATATTTTGTGAGGGGGACGGGGAGCTGGAGGAAGGAAACTTCCACTTGCTGGTCCCAAGACTGCGGCAAACACGACTCTAATCATTATTTCTTTTTCGTAACCACCCTTCATCCCATCATACCAATATTTACTGAGCACCCGCAGTGTGCCAGGCCCTTGTCTAAGTGCTGAGCACAGACTGTAAAGAAAATGGCCATGAGCCCTGCCCTCCTGGAGCTTATTTTCCAGAGGGGAGACAGAAAACCAGGAGGCAATAGAGTCATTTCAGAGAGGGATCAGGGGCACGGCAGTATGAATGGTGATGTAGTGAAGGAAGGCGTAGAGGTGGGGCAGCATGGGCCTGGATGGGCAGCAAAGTCACTTCTGCAGAGGGACACACACACCAAGGCCAGAGGAACCAGAAGTGCGGATCAGAGGAAAGGATGCCCGGGCAAAGGAGAAGCAGAGTTGGGTTATCAGAGGTCCATGTGGCTGCAATATAAGGGACGTGGGGAGGAGGGGTGGGGGAGGGGGTGAAGAAGAAAAAGGAGCTGGATTCTGAAGGGCTCTTGCATTTCATTCTACGGGTGGTGAGAAACCACTAGAGGGTTTGAAACAGGGAGTGAATCAGGTTGCTGCGATTTCTTATTAAAACTACACGTACACAATTTTTACCATAAGCATATGATTTTCTTAACTAAAGAATGCTTAATGAAACTAAATTTAAGAAAAAATAAATGTAAACCTGCAAGAGGGCAGAGCAATCGGAGACAGCATTGTTTACAGATATTGTCAGTTGAGGTGATTCCTTTGAAATACGCTTTCTTCTTTGATTACTGCTGAGCTTTCTTTGGATGTGACAAGTAAGAGGTAGGAAATTTACATGTGTTTATGGAAAAGCAAATATTCTTGTTAAATAAGAACTTGGAAGTGGCAGCTGGTAAAACCAACACAGAACTCAAGATGTTACTAATTTGGCTCCTCCCTAGATCTGAGCTCCTGATGGGCACAAGTTTCTCCAGAAAACAACTGGTCCTCCTGTTATATGCTTCCCTGGTGGCTCAGATGGTAAAGAATCTGCCTGCACTGCAGGAGACCAGGGTTTGATCCCTGGGTCAGGAAGGAAGATCTCCTGGAGAAGGAAATGGCAACTCACTCCAGTATTCTTGCCTGGAGAATACCATGGACACTATGTGTATTTGCATGGGGAAGGTAGAGGTGTGTCTTCAGAGAATAAGACAGAGGGGAGCCTTTTAGCAGAGGCAACCTGGAGGGGAAAATAATGTCCATGTGCTCCAGGGAAGGAAAGGAAACCAGGACGCATCAGACAAGCACGGGAATGTGTGTTCCCTTAGTTCTTGTTTAGTCACTAAGTCGTGTCTGACTCTCTGCAACCACCAGGCTCCTCTGTCCATGGGATTTTTCAGGAAGAATACTGGAGGGGGTTGCCATTTCCTTATCCAGGGGATCCTCCTGACCCAGGGACTGAATCTACATCTCCTGCACTGGCAGGTGGATTCTTTACCACTGAGCCACCTGGGAAGCTCTGTGTCTCTTGCCTTCCTCTCTACTTACTTTTCCTGCTCCCCACTCCAGCAGATGTTCAATAAATGCATGTGGGATTAAACTTGATGCCTTATATACATTCTATTTTTGTTAATTATTTTTCATTGCAGCAAAATAATGTTATTGAGCATGACTAGAAAATGATTCCTTTTAAAAATTTTATCTTATTTCTGTATTTCTGGCTGCACACAGGTTTCTCTGGTTGTGGAGCATGGGCTCTAGGCTCGCAGGCTGAAGCAGCTGTTATGCCCAGGATTAGCTGCCCAGCAGCATGTGGAATCTTCCTGGATCAGGGACTGAACCCCTGTCCGCTGCATTGGCAGGTGGATTCTTAACCACTGGACCACCAGGGAAGTCCTAAGAAAAATGATTCTGTTTAGTCCTGAGCCTCACTCGCTTTTAGCTTCAAACATTTTCCTACAGAGTAAAATGCACTAGAGTGGGAAGAGGCACCCACTACTTCCCCACCTGCTCCCCACTGAACATGCAGGGCCCCAAGGTGAACCACTAAAGGTGGTTCAAAGGTGATGGTGCAATATTCTTTATGTTGGGAAATAAGCATGTTACAAAAAATTCAGCACATTCAGAGCTTAACTGTAGAATGAGAGTGTAAATTAAGCCTGTCTACATTCAAAACATGTAAGTGACCTACATACACTCCCACTCAGGGCTTTCCTATGGCCAGAGTGGCCTAGTCTGACTTTGGCACCTTGGACCGGCTCTAATACCACAACAATCTTCTGAGTTTCTTTTGCCTGGTTGACCATGCAGAGCTCCCCAATCCTGACTATGGAAGATTTACTCAATGCATCTAAAAATTAGACATTAGACACTGTGTCCATCCCCTCTCCCTCCCTTCTTCTTCTTCTTCTTTTTTTTTTTTTCTGGAAATAAATGCCCGCTTTAACCTTTGAGATACTACAAAGCCAGCATAAATATAAAACAGTTGGTACCATCTTTGTTACAAACGGCCAAATCCAGTGACTGGTACCAACTTCATCAATCTGAACTGTTGACTCTTGCATTTTGGTGGACTCTGGCAGCTGCCTTCAGTGTGCCATAATCCATACTCCCCAAACCTCCCAAAAAAATTCTCCCGGATCAGCAAATATTTAAATCTGCATACTCTGAAAGGACACCAAATTGGTTTAGCCTCTGCTAGCTTAAAGTTCATTTATCCAAACACTACAGATTTATGTAGAAGATTGTAAAATGGGTAGAAAGGATCAGTAACCAGAAAAAGTTATGTTCCAAGGTCTTGCAATCAGCAAAGACTGTCTCCCAAATAAATAGCCACCTTATTTAGCAGAATTTTGCTTGGTTGTGAATTTTACCTAAAAGAACAGTTTCATTATAAAGTGGGGGAAGTCTGCCAGGGGTGTTTTTCTTGGTTCCTTGGATTGGGAAGTTTTTGAGAGATGTCTGTGTGTAGTTTCATAACAGTACACCGGGACAGGGTCCGAGGCTGTGCAGAACTTGGAATCAGAGCTGTTTGTGATTGATGTTCTGGGCATAACTTCTTCTTGGCTTCAGTTTCATAGGCTAAATGCTCAGCTGTCTAAACTTACCTGGCTTGTGCGCCTGTCTAAGATTAAGCTTTTACTTTTTCCCAAAGTTCCATAGCCAGGACAGTGAGTATTAATCCAAACATTACTATCAGCTGATAACATTCCTGATATGAATACATATTCATGTTCAAATAGTCTTTTACATGAAATAACTGATAGAGTTATCAGGCTTTGAAATGCTTACTCTGAAGGAAGAGATTCTCATTATGGGAGGAACATAATAACAACCTATTTTATTTTTTTAAGAGAAATCACACTTTAAACATTCAGATAAAAGAAGGAATAAAGATGTCACCCAAATGTATTACACAGCATCAATATGGACATCCTAAATCTATTTAAATGGTTCAATTTCTTGAATAATCTTTTCATAGTAGTGAAAAGTCTCCACTAAGCCATTCTCGTAGGGAGATCACAAACCTATAAATAAAGTCATTATTACAGGTGAAAATGAAAGTCGCTCAGTCATGTCCAACTATTTACAATAGTCCATGAAATTCTCCAGGCCAGAATACTGGAGTGGGTAGCCTTTCCCTTCTCCAAGGGATCTTCCCAACCCAGGGATTGAACCCAGGTCTCCCACATTGCAGGCAGATTTTTTATCAGCTGAGCCACAAGGGAAGCCCATTATTACAGGTATATTTTTCCAAATGTGGGCATCTGTTTCCCCATGAACCTCTAGTTTCTCTTACTTGAAATCTTCCCTTTCCAGAGTGAGGAATGTTTTTGAGCTTTAAGTGAGATTTAGTGTTGTAAATAAATTTGGCTTCCCAAATGGCACTAATGGTAAAGAACCTGCCTGTCAATGCAGGAAACACGAGAGACATGAGTCTGATCCCTAGGTCATGAAGATGCCCTGGAGAAGGAAATGGCAACACACTACAGTATTCTTGCCTGGAGAATCCCATGGACAGAGGAGCCTGGTGGGCTAGTCTGTAGGGCTGCAAAGAGTCGGACACAACTAAAGCAGTTCAGCATGCATGCACACATACAGTGTTGGAAATAATGGGTTGGCAGTTTTGCAAACAGGGCTTCCCTGGTGGCTCAGTCAGGAAAGAATCCACCTGTAATCCAGGAGCAGGTTTGATCCCTAGGTCGGGAAGATCCCCTGGAGGAGATGGTAACCTACTCCAGTATTCTTGCCTGGAGAATCCCATGGACAGAGGAGCCTAGCAAGCCACAGTCTATGGGGTCACAAGAGTTGAACACAACTTAGCAACTAAACCACCATCACTGTTGCAGATGCCAGACTCAGAGAGCACTTTGACCACCTATATAAATGTGCCACCTATCAAGGGCAGCCATTAGAGAAAGACACTCTTTACAGGCCCTGTCACTCAACCATCCCTTCTAGAAAGATGATGGCTCCAATGTGCAGCTCAAATGCTCAGCCAAATTTCAGTGCCATGCTTCCCACTGTTTGCTGACTATTTTCATCTGATTGTGCAGGACACTGTCTCGGCCTGTAAACCCTTCACTGGTGGGTTGTGGAGGGCCGGTGGCCTGAAATCTCTCATGTTTATTTGGCCGCCCTGGGTCTTCGTTGTGGCACATGTGATATTTGACTTCATTGTGAGATCATTTGTAGTTGCAGCATACAAACTCGTAGTTGTAGCACGTGGGATCTAGTTGCCTGACCTGGCATTGAACCCGGGCCCCCTGCATTGGGAGTGTGGAACCTTGGCCCCTGGACCACCAGGAAAGCCCCCAACTCTTCTCTTAAAGGGCTGGATTCCCATGACGGGTCTGTGGCCTTGCTTCTCTCCCTGGCCCTCCACCTAGCACACCAGGGCTTCCCCCAACTCCTTCCACGGCCTGTGGGGAGTATTCCCTTATGTCTCTGATGTGACTAGCCACCCCTTTCTCTGAATTCCCACAGCATTTTCTATCTGCACCTCTCATTTTGTTTTTCAAGTATTTTTTTTCCCTCCCAACTAGACTGGAAGTTCACAGAAAGCAGGGCCAGAGCACTTTAGAACCCCCATGCCCTCAGGCTCTCATTTGAGACCCTGCCACTGGGGAGGAAAGCTAAATCTGAGGTCTAATCCAGCTCTGTGAGGGCTTGGCCTGGAATACAAGGTGCTCCAGAAATATTTCAGGCCAGCAGTTCCCACCCATTCTGGCACCAGGGACCAGTTCCGTGGACTGAAGATGGGAGTGGGGGGGAGGGTTTTAGGGTGATCTGCACAAGGAACACAGAACCGAGCTCCCTCGCATGCACAGTTCACAGTAGGGTTAGTACCCCTGTGAGAATCTAGTGCCGCGGCTGCTCTGACAAGAGGCGGAGCTTGGGATGTAATGTGAGTGATGGGGGGCGGCTATAAATAAATACAGATGTTTTGCTCACCTCCTGCTGTGGGGCCTGGTTCCTAACAGGACATAGGACAGTGCTTGGACCCCTGTTTAAGCAACTAAAAGTTAGAAGACGTCACATATAATCTAGATGTAGAGTTCTTCTCAGGAAAAAGGAAAATTGATGGGCATCTGGTAACACAGGGCCCTCATTCCCATGGCAGACATCCTGCACAGCAACCACCCCTGGTGCTGACGCCTGCTTTTCTGCATCCCTGGTTCCTTCTGCACCCCATGCCTCATCCCCGCCAGCTGCCAATCATTCACATTACCTCCCTTGTAGAAAAGCCTTGTGGCCAGATTCCTGCAATCGCTCATCAGTTAAACAACGGGGGACCAGTAGAGCTGGTCACAAAAGATGAAGCTTATTTTCAATCTTATAAATTCTCTCTCTGTTTTTTTTTTAACAAAACAAAACATCTTTTACATATAACACATGAGCAAATGATAAGTAATATACTTGTCAGTTCAAATGATAAATAATGTGATATCTGTCAAGTCTATTTAAAATAACAAATAAGATGTCTATAAACAGTTTTGGAGGGAAAACACTGGAAAGACTCTTCTGGTGCCAACTCTTAGCCAGATGATTCCCATCTGTTTTAAGAGGACACAGGAGTGTCTAATAAAAAATGCTCCATCCCTTCTTATTCTCTAAAATATGTTTAAAGTGATGTATTTGGTAAAATGTATATATTTTACAAATCTTTCTGTCATAAAAGATTTTAAGTATATGCAAAAATAAATCCTCAATACCTAACATCCAGATAAAATAACTGTTAACTTGTGGCTTATTTTCTTTTAAAATCAAAGATTATTTTGGAAGCAAATGCTAGACAGTATATAATTCAAAGTATTTTCAATATACACTCTAAACCTAAGGAATACATACACATATTATCCCCCTCAAAAATTAATAACTATTTATTATGTTAAATATCTAATCAGTGTTCAGATTTCCCCAATTGTCTTCCATTTTTGAAGTTTATTTAAATCAGGATCTAATAAGCTCCATACTTGGCAACTGGTTGATATGTCTCTTATCTTTTTAAAAATCTTTCCCTGGTTACTTTACTTTTAACTTTTTCCTGGGAAGTCTTTCTTTGAAGAGACCAATTTGTTTGTTCCATCATTTTCCAGTCTAGATTTTGCTGACTGCATTCATGGGATGCTCTTTAACAAGCTCCTCTGTCTTCCTTACTTTCTGTAAACCCATACTTAGACCTAGAATATTGGTCTGCAAACTCCTGGGTCAGATCTGGCCACCCTTTGTTGCTTTGTCTCCAGCTGCATTTGAGCTCTTACAGCAAGTTGAACAGAAAGCTGCCCAGTTGGACCGCAAAGCCAAGAAACATTTACTACCTGGCCCTTCATAGGAAGTTTGCCAACTTCTGCTCCAGAGGCTGATCTGATTTAAATCTCTTTTTTTGAAAGAGTATTTCACAGAGGTTTTGTATAAGGGGCTGGAATCAGGAGACAGAGGCTGTCTGTGTCTCTTTTGTGATGTTAGCACTTACTCATGATCATTGCCTAAGTGCATTGTTTTATTACGGCTTGCCCAATAGTGCTGTTGTAATTCTTTCTTTCTTTATTAGTTGGAATATTTCTATAAAAAGAAATTTCCCATAACCAACTATTTAGTTGTCTTGAGGTTCAGTTTGTATTAGCAAAGGCAATAATCCATTCCTTATATCACTCTCCAAATAATGACTTGGTTACTCAGAATTCTTAATGTTAACCAGAGGGGGTTTCCTTGTTTGTTTGCTTAGTATAATTATGAATGCATGTTTTCCAACATATTTTAAGGCTTTTGATTGATTGAGATGCTATTACTTTTATTGATGCTCAGAACAAGCCTCTTCAGGCTGGCCCCTGAACCTTTTATATGACCCTGCAGTCTCAATAGCTTCCTTGTTTCTGGTTTGGCAAGATGTTCTAAGCTTGTTTGACATACTTCCTGTCCCAGTTGGAACCAGATACTTCTCTAGGGAACTCTGGTTCCTTTTAGTGGGAGACAGTATTTAGAACCACAATCTGAGTATCTTGATCAAATAAACCCTAAATTAACCGTGGGGATACTGGGCAACAACAATATGGAAAAATACAAAATCCATTTACATCCCTCTCTGGACTATAGCCAAATATTAAAATTCAAATTATGGAAGACAGATTGCTTACATGAGAACTGGTTTGCTTCCCAGGGCTATACAGCCCTTATTCTCCTAGATGCTGAGAAGATGAGGGTATGAGCTGGGCATGAAAAGTTGGGCTAGGATAATTAAAACAGATCACCCTCATGTGGAGGTGGTAAATCTCCTGGATCAACCCCATCCTGTGTGAGACCCTAACAAGGCAAGGTCCTAGAATGAACAACTGGCCCACGGCATGACAAGGAGAGTCCCCCAGTTTACCAGGGGGAGAGGGGAGACACGACAATCAGCTGCCTCCCCTTGATAAACGCTGACACATTCTCAAGGATTAGGAAATTGGTTAATATCCTTCTGATTTCAGTGCTTCTAGGATCCTGGTTCTCGGAAACTAAGACCCTTCATTAATTTGCCTCTGGATTAACCAGTTCTTCTAGCAGGGGGCTACAGGAGGTAGAGAAAAAGAACAGCACATCAGATTATATTAGAATCATGACATCTCCCAACAGATTTCTTGATAAAGATTCCCAAAGAAGTAAATGTGAAGAAAAGGCATTGGGCTGCCAGATTGAGACCTCTAAGAGGCCTGAAGTAGGACTCTGCTGCCTAGCCATCAGGCCAATGCTTCTCATCAACGCTTTGCCGACAGGCAATGGCCTAACTGATAAGGATACTTGGCAAGAGGCAGCCTGGAGAACTTCAGGAGTTGCCCTACGGAGGTGAAGTCCCTGTCTGTAAAGTGACTGTAGCTGTTAATGCACAAGTATCTGTGGCTAAGTCTGGTCCTATGATGAAGAGAGGGGGACTCCAGTCCCTCAAACCTCTACAAACATTATTGACATATGTCCACCAGAATCTGGCCTCGTTTCCAAATATCTACCACATTCTCTTAAGATAGAAATTAGATAAACAAGCAAAAGGAAAGGGCATCTTGATATCCTTCTTGGGAAGGTATGGAGTGTTATCTGAACGAGTTAGCATTCTTAAGACTTAAGAGAACAAACAGGAAATGCCAGCTGATCAAAGTGGCAGCAGTTTGGTGGTTTAAACGTCTCCTTTCAGGTTACTGGAGAGAGGCTTAGAGAGACCTCTTTGGATTTTTTTTCTTAAGTTTTTTAAGACCTCAAAGCAGATGCTTGATCTGTGACACTAATTCCTTTTGCCAAAAAGGAACTTAAAAATACCCAGGAAAGAAATGTTCAGCTACGGAAATGTATGGCAACAGCGTCTAAAAGGTTCCTTCAACCAAGAGACACATATTGTAAGTACGCTCTAACTGACATCCAAGTGCCTTTCATCCACACACCATTCATTCTGAAATCTTTTGGGGTGAAAGGGAAAGGCTAGGAGAAAGAAGGTAATTGGGGTTTTGTAAGTTGTCCATCTCTTTTTTAATGGTTCTTTTTTTTTTTTTTTAATTGAGAATTGTCCAACTTTTAAAATACAAGATAATGGGACATTTATTTTCTTTTCCTCTAAGTGTCAGGGGAATTTTATCTAAGGTTCAAATCTTAGTTTTACCATCCACTAACAAAGAGATCCAAGGCAAGTCACAATCTTTATCAACTTCAATCTTTATAAACTTTCTCATTTACCGTGTTAGAAATCGAATTTCAAGAGCGGTCATGGGAATTCCATCTGCACAACAGAAAGGAAGACAGGACCGAACACAGTGCCTGGCTCAGAGGAGGGGGCTCAGTAAATCTCGTCTCCCTCGATGCTCAGTCTCTGATTTTCATTTCAATAGCTACTAAGAAAGTCTCAAGGAT
The DNA here is from genome assembly GCA_006408675.1 of Madoqua kirkii. Classification (NCBI taxonomy): domain Eukaryota; kingdom Metazoa; phylum Chordata; class Mammalia; order Artiodactyla; family Bovidae; genus Madoqua; species Madoqua kirkii. The sequence continues at coordinate 14,980 of SJYC01055283.1, read as the reverse complement.
CGAGCTAAGAAAACAGATCAAACAATACTTCCACCTTAATAGAGCCCTGTATGTATCTTTACAACTTCTTTAGACTATTTACGCAAAAGGAGACAGTAACCCACTCCAGTATTCTTGCCTGGAGAATCTCATGGACAGAGGAGCCTGGTGGGCTACGGTTCATGGGGTTGCAAGAGTCAGACACGACTGAGAGACTAAACCATCACCAGACTATTTACACAGAGCAATACAGTGTTGGTGTGTTCCCACTTCTTTATAAGAGAAAGAAGGGGTTTTATATGGTGGGAGTGGAGATAGGTAGGGCTTCCCAAGTGGCGCAGTGGTAAAGAATCCACCTGCTGATGCAGGAGACGAGGGTTTGATCCCTGTGTCAGAAAGATCTCCTGCAAGAGGAAATGGCAACCCACTCCAGTATTCTTGCCTGGGAAATCCCATGGATGGGGGAATCTGGCAGGCTACATCCACGGGGCCACAAAGACATTCACAAGACTGAGCAACTGAGCATAGGAGGCATGTAAGTATGTTCCAAAAAACCTTTAATGGTTGTGTGATATGTTTTTTTAGGCTGCTGACTTGGGCCATTAAATGTTTTACATGTGATGTTAAGTCCTATAGACTTCCTTATTGACAAATCTTTAAGACACAACCATTTATATTAAGACTTTCTAATCAACAGCCTAAAATATTAGAATGATACGGACTGGTGGTTCTCAATCTTTAGAACAAGGCAGCACATTTTTGAGACCTAAGAAAAGTATTACAGATGCTTCATGACTAGTTATATTTTTAGTACTGGTGAAAAGACACAATAAAATACTACCATGAATCCATAAACACCATTAAAATGCAAATTATTTCTATCTATACATAGTAGCATCTTGACACATTTTAAAACAATCATGTTTTGAGATATTATTTATTCAGTCTATACTGAAAGTTAGATCAGGCACATGACTTTTCTGACCCTTGAGAATAACTCTGTTGTCGTCTACAGGTCTTTCATTCATAGGTGAGAAATCAATGCTCTCTAGATGTGTTGCTAAAAAAAAAAAAAAAAAAAAAAAAAGAGTGAACAGTAAGTGCTGAAAGTGTAAACTGATAAACTTTTTTCTGAAAAACAATTCTTGGTATGAAAATTCTTAAAAGTGTGTATACCTACTGGAACAGTAAGAGCTCTTCAATCTTAAGGTAACAATAATAATTATAAAATATTTGAGCCTAAAAAGGTTCACCGTGGAGTTGTTTCTTGTAGCAAAATCACCGCAATATTCTTTGCAATAGATAACTGCAAAAGCAATGATCACTGCAACCTAAATTTCCAAGGGAAGGACACCGTGGGTGACCTCTTAGCAGCTCTGTGCCCTTTTCCTCCAGCTTCTGTGTGCTTTGATGCTAACTGTATATACCCGTTATTTTCAGAGGCTTGCCACTGCGAGTTGGAACCCACAATCTTAGTGGGCTGTAAGTGGCTGAGAGGTTACACACACCATTCTGCCCAGAAAAATTAAATAAACCTCCCAGCTCATGCAGATCATACAAGGTGAAGAGATGTCTGAAAACTGACACATTTAGCCAGTCTACCATGCTGACTCTTGGGATGCAGTTTAAAGGGTCAGCTGAGGGAAAAGTAAAGAAACACTGCCTTCTTTCTACCTCTCTGTCCTGTGCTTAAATCATCAAATACTCAGAGTAAACAAGTGACCACAGCTCTACAGAGCACAGGAACTGAACAGAATGCTTGTTCCTCTAGGGCCACGGTTCCAGCTGGGAGAGGGAGTGACGCTGCCCCCCTCCCCTGGCCCAAGGGACATTTGGCAACGTCCGGAGATGTTTGAGTTTGCCGTACGTGGGAGGAGGTGCTACTGGCTTTTCACGGGTTGAGGCCAGGGACGCTGGCTGAGACGGCTCCCCACTGCAAAGAGTCACCCAGCCCCAAATGTTAGTTGTGCCATGGATAAGAAGCCTGTTCCAAAGCACAGAAGAGCACACATGTGCACTCTTCCCCCGTGTGTCACGACTGACTTTCCTTAACTTAGAATCAAGGCCTCAGTCTGATCAGAGACTGTTTCTTGTTAAAGCGACAAATGTCACAGAGACTCTCCCTGGAACTTTGGACCCAAGGCTTCTCTTCCTAGGGGAGGAAGGCCTCCTGCCCGTCCCTTTTGGGAATCCCATACGGGAAGCTTTGTGTTACTGTTAGAGAAAGCTGTGGCCTGTCAGCCACCTTATCAAAGCAGGCCCTTCTAAAAGCCTGTGAAGTTCCACGGCTGGAGCAGGGGTGGCGCCCATGTCACCCTGAGCCCCCTGCAAGGCGCAGCATGGACCGCGTTAACAGCAGGCCCAGCTGTTCCTGCACCATGGGAGGGCCAGCCCGAACTTCCCTGTGCTGCGGCTCACCCCGACGTCCCTCCCATAAAGCAGCAGTAACCAGTCATTACCCCCATCAGCCTGCCCCTCCTCACTGCCTACTTCTCCACACCCAGTAGTCCTTTCTTTCTCCGCCCGCCACCCCCCTCAATGGTTCAATGGTAAAGAATCCATCTGCCAGTGCAGGAGATGCAAGAGACGTGAGTTTGATCCCTGGAGAAGGAAATGGCAACCCACTCCAATACTCTTGCTTGGAAAATTTCATAGACGGAGGAGCCTGGCAGGCTACAGTCCATGGGGTCACAAAGGGTTGGATGTGACTGAGCATGCACGCAAAACAAAGCCCGCTCTATCATTCAGGCTCATGGCACCAAAACTGCCAGGTACAGAGAAAAGCCTAAACCACTCACACGTACCCTACATTTATACTTACGGCTGACTGCGCTTATTCCTTGGCATGTTTCTGAACTAATCACATTCAGTTACATGCTTAGCTAAGCAAAACTGAGCCCGAACCTCTATTTTCCTCCCTTTCCTCATGAAAAGGGAGCAGAGGCCAGCAAGAAAGGGAAAGAGACTCAGCTGATGAATGCTGAATTGCGTCTCCAGGCAAACCCTGCACCAAATTACCCACAAAATGCCACCTGCAGGAGGTTCCCGTTCTGCCCGTACAGATGCTCCTTGGAAGGAGCATTCAGAGGTAGTGGGAGGCCTGCCACTCTGGGAATGATGGAGGTGCTTTTTCTAGGCTCTGAGGGCCCCTGCTCTGGCAGTGTTAACAAAGGATGTGGGCTTTAATCAGGCAGGAAATAGAAGACTCCTGCATCCTTACTCCAGGCAGCAGGGGAACAGGGTAAGGAAACCGTACTCAGCTAAGAAGAGAGGAACTCTAGATTTCGAAGACTCAAATTCACAATGAAACCTGCTTGGTTCTTTTGAAATCAGGTGGTCTTTCTGAGGATGCCACATAAAGAACTGTTTAATAAGGAGGTACCGTTCATCCATTTATCAATTTCACAAATATTTACGAAGCACTGGTGTGCCAGGAAGAGGACTAGGGGGAGAACCTGGACAGAATGGGCTCGGCGCCTGCCCTCTGAAACAGTCTAGTGACATGGTTCTCCACTGAGGTGGTCTGTCCCCCAGGGAACATCTGGCAACAGCTGGAGGTCTTTGATCATGATAACTGGGCGTAGGGGGTAGGGTGCTATGGGCATCTAGTAGGCAGAGGCCAGGGTTGGTGCTCAATACCCTCCAAGGCTCAGGACAGCCTTGCACAAGGACCTGTCTACTCCAAAACGTCAAGAAGGTAGAGGTTGAGAAAACTTGGTCTAGAGGGAAACAGATTTCAATGAGACCATCATGAATCCTGGGTGGATGTTTACATTCATACTGACATATTTGCTTTGCAAGTACAATGGACAACAGAGGAGCCGAGACACACCTGGGGAGAAGGAGGGACAGGCAGGAGTTGGGGAGGTGCTCTGAGGAAGGGCCAGCCTTGCAGGATGAGCTTGAAAGGACAAAGAGGGAGTGGGCTGGGGGCAGGGGAGAGTGCTCCAACAGAGGATCTCACGTGCAAAAAAGTTTTAAGTTAGGAGGTACTGTGGATGGTTCTGGAAACAGAGATTTTGGTTTGTTTTTTTTAACACCATCATCATCCTACAGTCCTTGTAGGACCAGGTCTACCCTGGGGCCATAATCTTAAGGAACAACTCATCATGACACATACCTCCTGAGCTAAAGTAGACGGAAGCTGGAAGAACAACTCTTCACACTCCAATATCCATCCTGTCCCCTCACCCCTGCCTTTGGGACCCACAATCAGACACTGCACGTTAAAGGAGGCAGGAATCTATTTTGTCTTAGATTTGAAATTAAAAGTATGACTCCCCAAATGAAAAACTGATGAACTGGACCTGGTGTCTCACTGGTAAAGAATTTGCCTGCTAATTTGCCAGGTTTGATCCCTGGGTCGGGAAGATCCCCTGGAGAAGGGAATGGCTACCCACCCCAGTATTCTTGCCTGGAGAATTCTATGGACAGAGGAGCCTAGCAGAGAGTAGGACACCAAGGAGCAACTAACACTTTCACTTTTCATTTTCATCAAAAATAAAAACATTTGCTCTAAACAAACTTATGGTTGCCAGGGGGAAGGATGAGGGAAGGGATAGTTGGGGAGCTGGGAATACACATATACACGCTGCTATATTTAAAATGGATAACCAACAAGGACCTACTGTACAGCACAGAGAACTCAGCTCAATTGTATGTGACAGCCTGGATGGGAGGGGAGTTTGGAGGAGAATGGATACATGGATTCTGTATGGCTGAGTCCTGCTGGTATTCACCTGAAACTATCACAGCATTGTTAATTGGCTATGTCCCAATACAAAATAAAAAGCTAAAAAAATATTTGTTCTACCAAGGACTCTGCAAGGATGATGAAAAGACAAGCTACAGATTAGGAGAAAATATTCACACACATCCTATCTAAACAAAGTCTAATATGGTATCTAGAACACACAAACAATATAACATAAAAGTAAAAACAAAAACAAAACAAAACAAAACAAAAACACACACACACCAAACAATTCAATCTGAAAATGGGCCAAAGAAACAAACTGATATTTCCTTGAAGAGAACATACAAAAGACAAATAAGCCCATGAAAAGATATTCAACATCATGAGCCATTCAGTTCAGTTCAGTCGCTCAGTCGTGTCTGACTCTTTGCGACCACATCAATCAAAGCACTCCAGGCCTCCCTGTCCATCATCAAATCCCGGAGTTTACTTAAACTCATGTCCATCGAGTCAGTGATGCCATCCAGCCATCTCATCCTCTGTTGTCTCTTTCTCCTCCTGCCCCCAATCCCTCCCAGCATCAGAGTCTTTTCCAGTGAGTCAACTCTTCGCATGAGGTGGCCAAAGTATTGGAGTTTCAGCTTTAGCATCATTCCTTCCAATGAACACTCAGGACTGATCTCCTTTAGGATGGACTGGTTGGATCTCCTTACAGTCCAAGGGACTCCCAAGAGTCTTCTCCAGTGCCACAGTTTAAAAGCATCAATTCTTCAGTGCTCAGCTTTCTTCATAGTCAAACTCTTACATCCATACATGACCACAGAAAAAACCATAGCCTTGACTAGATGGACCTTTGTTGGCAAAGTAATATATCTGCTTTTCAATATGCTATCTAGGTTGGTCATAACTTTCCTTCCAAGGAACAAGCGTCTTTTAATTTCATGGCTGCAATCACCATCTGCAGTGACTTTGGAGCCCAAAAAAATAAAGTCTGACACTGTGTTCCCTGTTTCCCCATCTACTTCCCATGAAGTGATGGGACCAGATGCCATGATCTTCGTTTTCTGAATGTTGAGCTTTAAGCCAACTTTTTCACTCTCCTCTTTCACTTTCATCAAGAGGCTCTTTAGTTCTTCTTCACTTTCTGCCATAACAGTGGTATCATCTGCATATCTGAGGTGATTGATATATCTCCCAGCAATCTTGATTCCAGCTTGTGCTTCTTCCAGCCCAGCGTTTCTAATGATGTACTCTGCATAGAAGTTAAATAAGCAGGGTGACAATATACAGCCTTGAAGTACTCCTTTTCCTATTTGGAACCAGTCTGTTGTTCCATGTCCAGTTCTAACTGTTGCTTCCTGACCTGCATATAGGTTTCTCAAGAGGCAGGTCAGGTGGTCTGGTATTCCCATCTGTTTCAGAATTTTCCACAGTTTATTGTGATCCACACAGTCAAAGGCTTTGGCATAGTCAATAAAGCAGAAATAGATGTTTTTCTGGAACTCTCTTAGGGAAACACAAATTAAAACACTATCACAGGCTGATACTATGCACCTATCAGAACGGCTAAAGTCTTTTCATGAAGATGGCGCCGAAGGCGAAGAAGGAAGCCCCTGCCCCTCCTAAAGCTGAAGCCAAAGCAAAGGATTTGAAGACCAAGAAGGCAGTGTTGAAAGGTGTCCACAGCCACAAGAAAAAGAAGATCTGGATATCACCCACCTTCCAGCGTCCCAAAACACTGCGGCTCAGGAGGCAGCCCAAATATCCTCGGAAGAGCGCCCCTAGGAGAAACAAACTTGACCACTATGTCATCATCAAATTCCCCCTCACTCCCGAGTCAGACATGAAGAAAATAGAAGACAACAACACACTGGTGTTCAGTGTGGATGTCAAGGCCAACAAAGACCAAATCAAACAGGCTGTGAAGAAACTCTATGACATTGACGTGGCTAAGGTCAATACTCTGATCAGACCTGATGGAGAGAAGAAGGCATATGTTCGACTGGCTCCTGACTATGATGCTTTGGATGGTGCCAACAAAATTGAGATCATCTAAACTGAGTCTAACTGGCTAATTCCAAATATAAAAGTTTTCACTATATAAAAAAAAAAAAAGAACGGCTAAAGTAAAAACTAGTGATAATACCAAATGCTGAAGAAGATGCAGAGAATCTAGATCGCTTACACATTGCTAGTGGGAAGGTAAAGGGGTACAGCCATTCGAGACAACAGTTTGGCAGTTTCTTGCATGTGTTGAGCCATACGATCCAGCTGTCTTAAACATTATCTAAGAGACATGGAAACTCATCATCACACAAAAACCTGCACCAATGTTGTAGCAGCTTTATCTGTAATAGCTTCAAACTGGAAACAACCAAGAGGTCCTTCAACAAGTGACTGGTTAAATAAACTGTGGGACATCCTACATGCAACACAGCACAAAGAAGGGACAAGCCATGGATACACACTGCACCTGGGGTGGGTCTCAAGGGAATTGTGCTGAGTGAAAATAGTTCCAAACGGTTATCCACTGGGGAATTCTCTGGCAGTCTGGTGGTTAGGACTCAATGCTTTCACTGCTGGGGCCCACCACGTTCAATGCCTGGTCAGGAAACTAAGATCCCCTACAAATCACACGGCACAGTCAAAACAACAACAACAAACCCAAAGCCCAAAAATCATGTATGCTGTATGATTCCATTGGTAAAACAGTTTTAAAATAACAAAATTATAGAAATGAAGAACATACTAGTGGTAACCAGGAATCAGCGTCTGAGAGGGAGGTGGGTGGATGTGACTGTAAGGCTGACATGAGAGGTCCTGATGATGAAACTGTTCTGTCTCTACTGCGGTAGTTACACGAATCTACAATATGATAAAAAACTGCATAGGAGTCAGTACACACACACACACACACACAAGTACATGTAAAACTGGATGAAATCTGAACAAGGTGGATGGAGGATTATACAGTTCAATGCTAATGTCTTAGTTGCAGTTTCTAGTTATAGTATATATTGCTGGGTACTACAGTTGTACAAGGCTTTCCAGGTGGTACAGTGGTGAAGATTCTGCCTGCTAATGCAGGAGACGCAAGACACGTAGGTTTGAACCCCGGGTTAGGAAGATCCCCTGGCATGGGAAATGACAACACACTCCAGTATTCTTGCCTGGAAGATTCCATGGACAGAGGAGCCTGGCAAGCTACAGTCCATGGGGTCGCAAGAAGTTGTATATAACTGAGCGACTAAACACACACACACACACACACACACACACACAAAGAGTTGTGCAAGATGATACCTTTGTAGGAACTAGGTGAAGGGTTACAGGTGATTTCCCTCTACTGTTTTTTGTTATGGCATATCAATCTCCAACTATCTTAAAATGAAAAATTAAAAATAAAAAGCATTATTTTAAAATTTTAGTCAGCAAATGCACCTTAAGACAGAACTTTTCATTATTTACTTTCTTTTCCCAATATTGTAAGCACACTAAAAATGTCAATATTCTTAAAAAAAAAAAGATGTCAAAACTATGTGTCTGAATAATTCTGCCTTTTCATAATTCTTTGAGAGAGCACCAATTCTTAGCTGTCTTGGCCGCTGTAAGCTCCGGAGACAAACCACTCAAATTCAGACAGGGTTCCCCACCAATTCACTGCCTGATTTCTGACAGGCGCTATATTTCACCTGCCTCCTGCACAGGGCATGTAACACTGGTCCCTGCTGATGCACTGATGTGAGGAATAAAAAAGGGCAGCACAGCTCAGGTTCTTCGGACAGTTCCTGAAACCAAGGAGTCCTTGGGTCTCTGTCCTCAGTCTCCGAACAGTGACTCTTCAGCCCATCCAAACAGTTCTTCCTCAACTGCAAAATTTCCCCAAATTCCAATCTCTGAAAATCAAAGGGAATTTTTAAAGCTGCCTTTTCTGGTTTATTCATGGTCTCTTTGAAACTGTGGACCATTTCCTTCATTTCTTTGGGCTTCAAGGATCTACCATATGACTTTATCACAGTTTCACGTGTGGGCACAGGTCCTCAGGGAAGGGACCTGAGAGCAGCCCTGCCCTCCCAGGGCAGCAGCTGGGCCCCGTGAAGCCTCCTCGAACAGCCCTGGTGATGGTGTCAGGGCTGCTCTAGAAATGTTTTTTTTTAGAAAAATGTACCTGATGTCACTGGATGACCTGATATGGGTATCAAGCTCCAGTGACTTCCTGGTGCTCCTTCTGAGACTGCCAGGCTCAGGCATAAGGAGAGATGTTTCCTACCAACTGAAAATGAAATAGGGCAGGACCAGACCGATAAAATTCAGAAAAGAGTTTCAGCGTGGCAAAGCCAGACGAGCCCTGTCTCAGAAGCGTGAATGGTGAGCGGAGTCTCATTACTGCTTTATTTACTTAGGTGGAGGGGAAGTCTAATACAGAAAATGCTTGATGATTGCCCAAGGAAGCCATTTAGAAATCACTCTGAGCTGCACTGGAAAGCCTATTATGATGGTAACTGGAGAGAAGAAGCAACCTGGGAGAAATACGTTCGATTTTAGCTCACAGTTCAGTTCAGTTCAGTTGCTCAGTCGTGTCCGACTCTTTGCGACCCCATGAATCACAGCATGCCAGGCCTCCCTGTCCATCACCAACTCCCGGAGTTTACTTAAACTCATGTCCATCGAGTTGGTGATGCCATCCAGCCATCTCATCCTCGGTCGTCCCCTTCTCCTCTTGCCCCCAATCCCTCCCAGCATCAGGGTCTTTTCCAATGAGTCAACTCTTCGCATGAGATGGCCAAAGTATTGGAGTTTCAGCTTCAGCATCATTCCTTCCAATGAACACCTAGGACAGATTTCCTTTAGGATGGACTGGTTGGACCTCCTTGCAGTCCAAGGGACTCTCAAGAGTCTTCTCCAACACCATAGTTCAAAAGCATCAATTCTTCGGCACTCAGCCTTCTTCACAGTCCAACTCTCATATCCATACATGACCACAGGAAAAACCATAGCCTTAACTAGAGGGACCTTTGTTGGCAAAGTAATATCTCTGCTTTTCAATATGCTGTCTAGGTTGGTCATAACTTTCCTTCCAAGGAACAAGCATCTTTTAATTTCATGGCTGCAATTACCATCTGCAGTGATTTTGGAGCCCCCCAAAACAAAGTCTAACACTGTTTCCACTGTTTCTCCATCTATTTACCATACTCTAAAACCCAACATTTCTTTTCCAAAGAAACACAGGGTAGAAAGATACAGGGAAGTCCCCTTACCCATTTTCACAGAAATTCTACGATGGGAAGAAAAAAGAACCCTCCTCTAAACTTGCTATTCCTCCCTGTACTACCTATATCCCAGTAAGGGCAGCTCCCCATCCATCTAAGAGTCTAAGCAGAAAGTCTGGGAGTCACCCTGCATCCTCTCCCTGACCCCATTTAACCATCAGCAAGCTCTATCCTTCTACCTCTAAGATGCTTCCTGAATGGTCTATGTTCTCCACCTCCTTTGTAATCACCAAGCCACCGACATTCCTGGAAGTGGACAGCAGTCTTACACCCAACCCAGAGTCTGTACTGTCCAGTGATCTTGCTGATAGGGAAGGCTGACCTTGACCCTCGGCACCAAGACCTGCATCAAACAGGTCTTCCCTGAGCTCTTACCCTCCCACAGCCTCCAATCCGGTTAGTCTGGTCTGATCTGGCTTCCTCTGCAGCTACAGTCTCCCCCTGGCAGTATGCAAAACTTGCCAGGCTCTTTCCAGCTTCAGGTTTCTATAATCCACACTCGTTGCCTCTTCTCTTTGTGCCGGGGTATGGGGGTGGGGGTGGGAGGAAAGTGTACTTTTTCTGTCCTGTTCACACTTCCCCAGCATCCAGTGCTGCACATGGGACACCACAGCGCTCTCTTGGTAACCAGACCATCAATGAAGAAGCCAGGCCTTTGGTAATCACCTGAATTCACCATGTAATAATACTGATTTGGGGCTTGCCTGGTGGCTAAGAGGTAAAGAATCCACCCTGTAATGCAGGAGACATGAGTTAGACCCCTGGATGGGGAAGATCCCTTGGAGGAGTTAGCTATAATTTAGCAACTAAACCACAGCTAACATCCATTACAGAAGCCACCATCTTGCCAGCACCGAAAGGTTCATTCAGATTTTTCCATTAGATGTTATAGAAAAATCCAAACGAATCTTCTGACCAACCCACTATTTGGGGAGTCACTTCTTTTTTTCTAAAAACACAAACAAAAACTTTCTAGACCAGGGCCTCACCACTTTGGCACTACGGACGCTCCGTGTTGGATAGCTCTGTGCTGCAAGACATGCTCTGTGTATTATAGGGCGCTTAGCTTTCTCCCTGGCCTCTCCTATCAGATGCCTGTAGCACCACTCACATGGCTGTGACAACCAAATGTCTGCAGACACTGACAAATGTTCCTGGGAGAAACGGGGCTCACTCCTGGCTAAGAGCTCTTGATCCCGAGAAAAGTTAAATACTAGCGGTTAAGACTTCAATTCTGCCCACAAAATGCCTAATTAATCCATGCTTTGATTGAATTGCAGGAGCAAGAATGCATTTTTTCCTAATATCTAAATTTTATTTTTTTAAAAACGTTTAATTTTGTATTGGGGTATATCCCTGAGAGCTCAGTTGGTAAAGAATCCACTTGCAATGCAGGAGACTCCAGCTTGGTTCCTGGGTTGGGAAGATCTGCTGGAGAAGGGATAGGCTACCCACTCCAGTATTCTTAGACTTCCCTTGTGGCTCAGCTGGTAAAGAATCCACGTGCAACGTGGGAGACCTGGGTTTGATCCCTGGGTTGGAAAGATCCCCTGGAGAAGGGTAAGGCTACCCACTCTAGTGTTTTGGCCAGAATTCCATAGATTGTATAGTCCACAGGGTCACAAAGAGTTGGACACGACTGAGGTACTTTAACTTTTCACTTTCATAGCCAATTAACAGTGTTGTGATAGTTTCAGGTGAACAGTGAAGGGACTCAGCTATACATAAACATGTATCCAAGGGATTCATTTTTGAGGGAGCTTGCCATGTAGACTAGAGGATCTTAGTTCTCTGACCAGGGATCAAACCCACACATCCCTGCAGCAGAAGCTCAGAGTCCTAACAACTGGTCTGTCAGTGAAGTTCAAGAATGCATTTCAATACAATGTTACCTAACCAGCATTTACATCTTTTCAGTTCAGTGGGAATATGCATTTCAAGCCTCTCGAAACATTTATGAACAACCACGGAGGGGCTGGTGGGTCCATCCTGAGAGACTCAAGCTAGCTTTCTGCACCAGTGTGGGCTGAAGTCAAACAGGAAGAAAAGTATGGCTGGGGTGGGGTATGGAGCAGGTAGTCTGAGAAGAACTGGGGGAAGGATGAGGCTTCTTACGTTTGATCTAACCTTCTGTCTGTGCCTGGTGCATGAAAACAGGAGAGCGCCAAGAGGACACCTTAATGCTCTGGGTCCTTGCTGAGTGCCCTCCCACAGGCAGCCTCAAGTTCTCTTTCTTTCCATGCTGTGGCAGAGCCCAGGAATGAAACGGGAAGGATGGAATCTCAACGCTACTCTCACCCTGTCGACCACCTGCCCCTTAGACTAACATAAGGCTATTGAGCTTGGAAGAATTCAAAATGACTTCCTACTTTTACCTGCCACACTGCAATAATATTTTCAATTATTGGTTAAACTGCAAATACTCCCACGAGTCATTTAAATAAATCTCACATGTATGAAATAGCCATTGTGTTCTCAGAGCAATTCCCAGCTGTAAAAATAGACCCACACTGAATGTACTTTTTTCTGTAGCTAATTGAAAATACTGCACGTAGAATGCATGAGTGAAAGCCCCCAGGAGGAATTTCAATTTGCGTTCCCTGTATTAAAATGTACAATCAAATGCTGTCTTAAAGTGTTCTGCACGTTTGAGTCAATACTTCTTGCCTGAAGCCCCAACACTCCTAAATTTTCACACCAGGAATTGATGACCTGAGGTTTTTAATGCTCCAAGTGACTTTTTAAACAATGGCTTTAAGAGGGCTGTGTTTTCCAAGAATACAAACATTCCTGGACTTGATGGATTCAGACCGCTGCAGCCCAGAGGGCTTCCCAGGTGGTACTAGTGGTAAAGTACCCATCTGCCAATGCAGGAGACACAAGAGATGCTGGTTTGATCCCTGGGTCGGGAAGATTCCCTGCAAGAGGGCATGGCAACCCACTCCAGTATTTCTGCCTGCAGAATCCCATGGACAGAGCCTGCCAGGCTACAGTCCAGTCACAAACAGTCAGCCATGAATGAAGTGACTTAGCACACACGAAGCCCAGAGAAAATCCCCCAGGAGGCAGCAAGGAGTATTTAAACAAAATCCCAAAGGAATATTTAAGAAAATGACCACTCTATATTTATGCCATCTTCCCTGGTGGCTCAGTTGGTAAAGAAACCGCCTACAATGCAGGAGATCTAAGTTCAATCCCCGCTTTGGGGAGATCCCCTGGAGAAGGGGATGGCAACACAGTCCAGTATTCTTGCCTACAGAATCCCATGGATAGAGGATCCTGGTGGGCTTCAGTCCACGGGGTCACAAAGAGTCAGACACAACTGAGCAACTAACACAACACTCTATATGTATATGTTGTCTGTTACCAAGCCTGGCAAGAACCATCCAACCAGCAAAGTTATGCAAAGCTTAGAAACCATCTCAAGTGATGGGAAGTATAATTTCAAATTTGGCTTCAATCACCCAATACTGAAGTTCTTCCTTTAGCTAACTCAGTTTTCCTCACTGAGGTCCCTGCTGGTGCTTTCTGAAGGAATCTGGCGAGGGGAGGGGGAGCAGGGGAGGGGAGGTGTTCTAACCTGTGTCCACTTGGACATGGTGGTGGAATAAGACTATTGAGCCCTAGGCCTGCCTGTGTGGGATAAATTGCATCCCTGCTCTGTGACTCCGCTCTCCATCAAATCAGTGATACCTGCCCCCACCCTCATCCAGCAGAATATACACACGAGACACCATCCTGAGGGATGACCCGATAACTCTTTGGTCCCACAGAACTCTTCCTCATGGGACAAGCCTTTACACAAAGCTGATGGAGAACAGGGATTTCTGGAATTAAAAATCAATGACTTACAATACTGTGTTGGTTTTTAGTTTTTTAGGTGTACAGCACTGTAAATCAATTATACTCCAAGAAAATTTAAAAAAAGAGAGAGAATCAGTACCAGATATAACTCCCCCCAAAAAAATCAGTGACTTAATGAAAGTTCTCCTCATCCATCTTTAACCTCTGCTATAAGATACTGTAGTGAGAGATCATTAGGGATGGAGGAGGAGGCTGGGCTTCTTTTTGTCATGAAGTCACAGTCTTTTGGGAGGCTCCAAACTCACTGTAGATGGTGACTGCAACCATGATATTAAAAGATGCTTAATCCTTGGAAGAAAAGCTATGGCAAAGCTAGACAGTATATTAAAAAGCAGAGACATAACTTTGCCATATAGGTCCACATAGTCAAAGCTACGGTTTTTCCAGCAGCCATGTATAGATGTGAGAGTTGGACCATAAAGAGGGATGAGTGCCAAAGAATTCATGCTTTCAAACTGTGGTGCTGGACAAGACTCCTCAGAATTCCTTGGACAGCAAGGCGATCAAACTAATCAATTCTGAATATTCATTGGAAGGACTGATGCTGAAGCTGAAGCTCCATTACCTTGACCACCTAATGTGAAGAACTACTCTTTAGAAAAGACCCTAACGTTGGGAAAGATTGAAGGCAGGAGGAAAAGGGGACAACAGAGGATGAGATGGTTGAATGGCATCACTGACTCAAAGGACATGAGTTTGAGCAAACTCAGGGAGATGGTGAAGGACAGGGAAGCCTGGCGTGCTGCAGTCCATGGGGTCTCAGAGTCAGCCGTGACTGAGTGACTGAACAACAACACAGTTTGTAGGGGAGAAAGTCTCTCCAGTTTCTCAGGACCAGTTATGTTCACCAACAGGGGAGCTAGCGAGTCACTGCGCACAGGAGAGGGGAGGGCTGATTTATGGAGCTCTTCCGGTGTGCACAGCCCTGTGAATGCATGGTCTTATTGAATCTCACATTGAGCCTTTTGGATTTGAGCTAAAGTAACAGGTATGCAGAGAGGCTGAGTCATCTGCCTCACATCACACAGCAAGAAAGAGGCCTCAGACGACATGGACATGTCCACCACCACGTGACGGACATTGCCAGAGGCTTCTCCTGGAGAGAAGGCAGAGGTGGTCCCAGAGAGAAGACAGAGGTAGTCCCGTCACTTGCCCCCCCCACCACCCCCCA
>SJYC01055281.1:0-17523 GCA_006408675.1 Madoqua kirkii | reverse complement strand
GTTGCTTCCTGACCTGCATACAGATTTCTCAAGAGGCAGGTCAGGTGGTCTGGTATTCCTATCTCTTTCAGAATTTTCCACAGTTTATTGTGATCCACACAGTCAAAGTCTTTGGCATAGTCAATAAAGCAGAAATAGATGTTTTTCTGGAACTCTCTTGCTTTTTCCATGATCCAGCAGATGTTGGCAATTTGACCTCTGGTTCCTCTGCCTTTTCTAAAACCAGCCTGAACATCAGGAAGTTCACAGTTCACATATTGCTGAAGCTTGGCTTGGAGAATTTTGAGAATTACTTTACTAGCATGTGAGATGAGTGCAATTGTGCAGTAGTCTGAGCATCCTTTGGCATTGTCTTTCTTTGGAATTAGATTGAAAACTGACCTTTTCCAGTCCTGTGGCCATGGCTGAGTTTTCCAAATTTGCTGGCATATTGAGTACAGCACTTTCACAGCATCATCTTTCAGGATTTGAAACAGCTCAACTGGAATTCCATCATCTCCCCTAGCTTTGTTCATAGTGATGCTTTCCAAGGCCCACTTGACTTCACATTCCAGCATGTCTGGCTCTAGACTAGTGATCACACCATCGTGATTATCTGGGTCATGAAGATCTTTTTTGTCTAGTTCTGTGTATTTTTGCCACCTCTTCTTAATATCTTCTGCTTCTGTTAGGTCCAGACCATTTCTGTCCTTTATCGAGCCCATCTTTGCATGAAATGTTCCCTTGGTATGTCTAATTTTCTTGAAGAGATCTCTAGTCTTTCCCACTCTGTACTTTTCCTCTGTTTCTTTGCATTGATCCCCGAAGAAGGCTTTCTTATCTCTTCTTGCTATTCTCTGGAACTCTCATTCAGATGCTCTTATCTTTCCTTTTCTCCTTTGCTTTTCGCTTGTCTTCTTTTCACAGCTATTTGTAAGGCCTTCCCAGACAGCCATTTTGCTTTTTTGCATTTCTTTTCCATGGAGATGGTCTTGATCCCTGTCTCCTGTACAGTGTCAGGAGACACTCTTCCTGTACAGCCTCATTCCATAGTTCATCAGGCATTCTATCTATCAGATCTAGGCCCTTAAATCTATTTCTCACTTCCACTGTATAATCATAAGGGAATTTATTTAGGTCGTACCTGAATGGTCTAGTGATTTTCCCTACTTTCTTCAAGTTGAGTCTAAATTTGGTAATAAGGAGTTCATGATCTGAGCCACAGTCAGCTCCTGGTCTTGTTTTTGCTGACTGTATAGAGCTTCTCCATGTTTGGCTGCAAAGAATATAATCAGTCTGATTTCGGTGTTGACCATCTGGTGATGTCCATGTGTAGAGTCTTTTCTTGTGTTGTTGGAAGAAGGTGTTTGCTATGACCAGTGCATTTTCTTGGCAAAACTCTATTAGTCTTTGCCCTGCTTCATTCTGCATTCCAAGGCCAAATTTGCCTGTTACTCCAGGTGTTTCTTGACCTCCTACTTTTGCATTCCAGTCCCCTATAATGAAAAGGACATCTTTTTTGGGTGTTAGTTCTAAAAGGCCTTGTAGGTCTTCCTAAAACCATTCAATTTCAGGTTCTTCAGCATTACTGGTTGGAGCATAGACTTGTGACTATTAAATGGTTTGCCTTGGAGACATATGTATATATTGCCAATTTAATATTCTTTCATTCATTCATGTTTTCTCTTTTAGATGAATTTGTGAATTAGTAAAATAGTCTAGGTAAATTGTACAGATGTACCTATCTCCAGGGCAGAAATAAAGACATAGATGTAGAGAATAGACTGTGGACACAGTGGGAGAAGGGGAGTATGGGACAAATGGTGAGATTAGGATTGACATATATACACTTGGAGAATCGTATGGACAGAGGAGTCTGGCAGGCTATAGTTCATAGGGTCACAAAGAGGCAAACATAACTGAAGTGACTTAATATGCATGCACATATACACTGCTGCTGCTGCTGCTGCTGCTGCTGCTGCTGCTGCTGCTGCTGCTGCTGCTGCTGCTGCTGCTGCTGCTGCTGCTGCTGCTGCTGCTAAGTCGCTTCAGTCGTGTCCGACTCTGTGCGACCCCAAAGACGGCAGCCCACCAGGCTCCCCTGTCCCTGGGATTCTCCAGGCAAGAATACTGGAGTGGGGTGCCATTGACTTCTCTGCACATATATACTACCATGTGTAAAATAGATAGCTGATGGGAAACATGGGAAGTTCAGCTTGATGCTCTCTGATTACCTAAACAGGTGGAATTGGAGGATGAGGGGGAAGAGAGAGGGGAATATGTATACATATAGCTGATTCCTTCCTTGTATGGCAGAAAAACACACAGCATTGTAAAGTGATTATCTTCCAATTTTTTAAAAAAGTGAAACTTTACTATCAGTAGATTGTGATCACTGGGCCTTTAAAATGAAACAAGAAAAACATATGTGCTTTAAAAAATGGTGGGATAAGGCAGACGAAGAAGAGAATGAAGTCCATCTAAACACACTGGCATCGTTTAAGTTGCTCATTACTTCCTATAGCAGCTAAATGGACTAGGAGACCTACTAAATTAATGTCTGAAAACTAGATTTTAAAAGTTCAGAAGTTTCTTTGAGCTCTAAACATTTCTTCTTAAGAAGCCTCAGGAAAGTCATCTCAGTGTTTCAGGCACTCTTCTTCTCAGGCGAGAAAGGATTTAAGAAATGTAGAAGGAAAGAGTTTATTCAAGCCCCCATGACGTAGACAGTTGATGTATTTTGGGATGCCCTATTCCTGGATCACCCTTCCTATGTTGGGAAATTGTTCATCTTTTGAATCCTGTCCTTTTCATGACAAGCCAGAATCTCTCTCCCACGTCCCATGTAACTAGGCACCAGCATGCGATAGAGGCCACCCCAACCAGACACATTCATGCAACACCTAAGTTCAGAAACTGGTGACCACCTGAGCTAGTGCTACACAGATTCATTCCTGGGAAAGTAAATTACTAAGACATGGACTTCCAGCAGCAGCCAGAACTGAAGTTCACCTGCAAGCTAAGCTTGTTTTCCAGCGTCTGTGGTCTTGCCTCCAGCTGGTGACTCCACAGGACCATCCTGTTAGGATTACATGTTGCTCCTGAGACCACAACTTGGCCACCTGATGCCAAGGTGGCAATACTTTGGCCACCTAATGCAAAGAGCTGACTTATTGGAAAAGACCCCAGTGCTGGGAAAGACTGAAGGCAAGAGGAGAAGGGGGCGACAGAAGATGAGAGGGTTGGGTGGCATCACTGACTCAATGGACATGAGTTTGAGCAAACTCAGGGAGATAGTGAAGGACAGGGAAGCCTGGTGTGCTGCAGTCCATGGGGTTGCGAAGTTAGACATGACTGAATGACTGAACAACAACAGCCTGAGACCACAGGGGCTTTCCAGGTGGCACAGTGGTAAAAACTTGCCTGCCAATGCAGGAGACGGGGGAGACACAGGTGCAATCCCTGGGCTGGAAAGAACCGTGGAGTAGGGAATGGTAACCCACTTCACTATTCTTGCCTAGGAAATCCCATGGCCAGAGGAGCCTGGTGGGCTACAGTCCATGGGTCGCAAAGAGTAGGACACAACTGGCAACTGAGCACACACACACACACACTTGAGACTGCACACCTCAGATGGGTTTTGAACCCAACCAAAACTCGGTTTGGAACTTGAACCATGGACTGAGACTCATTACCTTTTAATTGAGATCACACATCTGGTCTTAGGACTTAATGAAGATCAGGTTTTTTATGTCTCAGCATAGAAGGAGTTCAGTTCAGTTCAGTTCAGTCGCTCAGTCGTGTCCAACTCTTTGCAACCCCATGAATCGCAGCACGCCAGGCCTCCCTGTCCATCACCAAATCCCGGAGTTCACTCAGATTCACATCCATCAAGTCAGTGATGCCATCCAGCCATCTCACCCTCTGTCATCCCCTTCTCCTCCTGCCCCAATCCCTCCCAGCATCCAAGTCTTTTCCAATGAGTCAACTCTTCGCATGAGGTGGCCAAAGTACTGGAGTTTCAGCTTTAGCATCATTCCCTCCAAAGAAATCTCAGGGCTGATCTCCTTCAGAGTGGACTGGTTGGATCTCCTTGCAGTCCAAGCAACTCTCAAGACTCTTCTCCAACAACACAGTTCAAAAGCATCAATTCTTTGGTGCTCAGCTTTCTTCACAGTCCAACTCTCACATCCATACATGACCACTGGAAAAACCATACCTTGACTAAATGGACCCTTGTTGGCAAAGCAATGTCTCTGCTTTTTAATGTGCTATCTAGGTTGGTCATAACTTTTCTTTTAAGGAGTGAGCGTCTTTTAATTTCATGGCTGCAATCACCATCAGCAGTGATTTTAGAACCCCCAAAAATAAAGTCTGACACTGTTTCCACTGTTTCCCCATCTATTTCCCATGAAGTGATGGGACCAGATGCCATGATCTTCGTCTTCTGAATGTTGAACTTTAAGCCAACTTTTTCCACTCTCCTCTTTCACTTTCATCAAGAGACTTTTTAGTTCCTCTTCACTTTCTGCCATAAGGGTGGTGTCATCTGCATATCTGAGGTTATTGATATTTCTCCCAGCAATCTTGATTCCAGCTTGTGCTTCTTCCAGCCCAAAGTTTCTCATGATGTACTCTGCATAAAAGTTAAATAAGCAGGGTGACAATATATAGCCTTGACGTACACCTTTTCCTATTTGGAACCAGTCTGTTGTTCCATGTCCAGTTCTAACTGTTGCTTCCTGACCTGCATATAGGTTTCTCAAGAGGCAGGTCAGGTGGTCTGGTATTCCCCTCTCTTGAGAATTTTCCACAGTTTATTGTAATGCACACAGTCAAAGGCTTTGGCATAGTCATTAAAGCAGAAATAGAGGTTTTTCTGGAACTCTCTTGCTTTTTCCATTTAGTGAGAGGCAAAGTGATAGGTTAGAAGTAGATTTATTGAGAGAGATACAAATATAGACATGCGTTTTATACCAGAAAGCAAGAGTGGCCCTGAAATAGGGGATGGTTAGTTTTTAAGGGCTGGGTAATTTCATAGGCTATTGAGTGGGAGAATTATTCCATCTATTTCAGGGAAAGAGGAAGAGATTTCCAGGAATCTGAGGGAAATGTCCACTTTTTAGCTTTTTATGGTCAGCCTCCGAACTGTTGTGGTGCCTATGAATATGTCATTTAGCATATGCTAATGTATCACAATGAGCATATAACGGGCTCAAGGTCTACAGGAAGTTTATGTGGTATCCTCAACAGCTATGTCATTCTTTTAAAGGTTGTATCCTGCCCGGTTCCCTCCTGTTTCGTTCTTAGCTATGTAACTCAGAGCTGATTATCTGATCCTTTGGAAGGGGCTGCGTGCCACCAAAATCACTTGCTACATTTCTTTTCTGCTTAAACAAGCTAGAGTTTGCAACTGTGGCTTGCAACTAAAAACTAACTGACAAAATATGCAAAGCTACAGTGTAGGAAATTTAAAGATGAATGGAATCTTTTCCTCAAGGAGTTTATGCAGTACAGTGGTACGAGCATACCCTTTGGAGCCATACTGCCTGGGGTTCAAATCACGGCCCCACCATTGTTAACTTTGTTTCATTGAACAAATTACTTAACTTTTCTTGCCTCAGATTTTTTATCTGTAAAATGGAGATAATAATATGACTATCATATAGGGTTTTATTGTGGAGAGTCCTAATTATTTTCCTACATCCTATTTTCTCTCCTTTTGGGGCACATGGTCAATCAACCAAAGATTATATTTTCAACCTCCCTTAGAAATAACTCAGTGCAGTTATGTCCCTAAGTGTTAACCACTGGAATGAGAGCAGGAGCAATGTGCGCTACCCTGGCTTTGCTGGGTTAAAAAGAAATTTCTTATTCTGGACTTATACTCTTTATTCCCTTTTCTCTTGTTTGAAAATGGTGGTTATAGGTGATGAAAGGTGATGGTGAACTTTAAGGTTGAGGATGGGCCATCCTGCTCACCTCGGTTCATGGGTGACTCTGCAGAGCAGAACAACCGTTCTACTATCATTGCAGTGTTGTAAGAGAAATCAGTGTCTCTATTAGTCAAGGTTCTCTAGAGAAACAGAGCCAGTAGGAGATATAGATAGATAGACCAACAGAAAGATACATACATACATACAAACATACATATGTTAAAGGAAATTTCCTGTGGAGATTGGTTCACACAGTTATGGAGACTGACAAATGCTGTTGTTACTGAACCAAGCTTGGGTCCACTTAACCTGCCACACAGCAAAGCCAGTCTACTGACACCAGAATGTGGTGAAGGAAAGGCAGCATTTATTAGAGGTGCCAAGAAAGGAGAATGGGAAGCTTATGCTCAAAAGATGCAAAAGCCCCAGCTACTTTCAGGGCAAGACTTTGAAAGGCAACATTAGCAGTGAGGGTTGCAGCGTGCATGATAAACTTGTAGACTCTTCTGGTTGGTTGGTGGTGAGGTAACTGGTGTATGTTTTAGGAATCCTAATCATCCTCCTTATGGTCCCAAGCAGTCTGAAGTCTACATGCTCGTGGTCAGTATGTACTCACTATCATCCACCTGGGTAGAGGTCTTAATTTCTGTAGAACAATTCAAAGATATGTTTCCGGTTGTTATAGATATCCCTTGAGGAGAAACTAGGGGTCCTGTGATTCTGCTGTATTGCTGAAATTGTTTAAACTCTCATTGCTTTTCTTGCTTGATTGTTCTTATTTTCGCTTGCGTTCCCTCACTTCCCTAATTAGGAAGTACTTGTGTCGGTTCTTTGGAACTCAGGGAAGACCTGGGAGATTAAAACCTTTAAAACCTTTCTTTTTTTCCTTATTGCCTTTTTAACAATTTGTTGCCTATTAGATATTAGCAAGACTCTGAGGAGGAAGGCTGTAGTATCATGTGAATGGCTTTCAGACTTTTCTCCATAAATATGAATAGTTCAAGATGATCCTACATGACAATGATGCCCCAAAGAATTAAGACTGTAGATATGCATAGTATAAAAGACTTGGCACTGAAGGCCAGAGAAGGCATACAAGAAATGCACTAGCGTGTAATAGTTTTCTGTACTAATATCATTATTTATAGGTGAATTAGCTTCTCATTTCTTTACAAAATTCCATCATTAATTATCAGTAAGTTCCAAAAGTAAAGCCTTTTTCTATTAGCAAGAAATGGGGGACATAGCAGGGCTTTTGTACCCAAAAAAGCTTCTGCAGAATGCTCGGTTTCACTGTTTGCAAAGCAGAGAACCAGTTTGCAGTAATTGTGTCCAAATCTGAAGGCCTTAGAATAGGGGCTGGGAGACGAGAGGTGATGAGGGGTGTAAGTACAAGAGCTGAGAATTACGGGCTGCTGTGTGGGAGGGCAGAAGACAAATATTCCAGCTCAAGAAGGGAAGGAGAGAATTTACCTTCTACAGAATTTGCCCTCAAAAGATTAGATGATGCCCACCCATTGGGGAGGGCAGATTTTCTTTATTCAGTCTGTTGATTCAAATGTTAATCTCTTCTAGAAACACTCTCCTACACACACCTAGAAATGAGGTTTCTGAGCATCCTTTAGCCCAATCAACACATAAAATTAACCATCATAGTGTCTTTATTTTTTAAGCTTCTGCATCACTGGGGCTCTTTATCACAGCAACTCTGGCTTTTACTCTAAATACTGTAGTAATCACAAGGATTAGATGTACATGTTTTTAACCTGAGCTTAGAACAGTTCCTGGCCTAAAGGTACTATTTAAACACTGCATACATTTTGCTAGTATTAGACTCATTTTTTTTTAATGTGAAGACATTGAAGCCTAGATAGATGAAACAGTTGACCCAAGGCTACACTCAAGATATTAGAATTAGAATTTAACCCAATCTGTCTACAATAGAATGATGTGTAAATTTCTAATTTTAAATGTCTTTTTATTTAGACAAGTTTCACACTTACATAAAAATAACAAGGTCCTAACTCATATTGTCATCCCTGAGAATTCACATTTATTAGGTTCCCTTGAAGATCAGGAGGGGGTCTTTCTACCCCAGGCTTCCCTTATCCTCTTATTAACAGGGAAATGAGTCCATCAGGGGAGTAGGAGGTTTGTGAGACTGTCTCTAGAGTTGGGGTCCAGGGAAGTGATCATGAGAGAAGGAGTCTAAGTCTCACTGAATAAGCTTCCCATGGGGTCCAGCCAGGAAGGAAGAAAGTGAGGACGGAAGGACCCAGGAGCTTTGAGCCCAGGTACCAGCTCTCTGTCCCTCTAGGGATATAAACAACGGACACAGCACAGGGAAGACTGAGAAAGACAGAGGATGAGAAATAGCAGTCACAACAGGGTATATCGGACCAAGCGTAAAGACCATTTAAGCCTTTGCCTTGATAATGTGTACATATTTATTTTTCCGTCCATTTTAATTGTCAATGAAATGTCCCTATCATCTATTTGAGGGAGGTAGTTCTTACATGCTAACAGCTCGTATCATTTCACAATGTTCTGCTTGCAAAGGATTTAGTCATTTAATGGTTCATTTGCTCAGTCTGACAATCGAATACCTGCTTCTTCAGGCTTGATTGCATATGGTGACTTTGATTGACAGCCCTTCTGTACCACAGTAGTAGAGACCTCCAGGATTGCAGGTGAAAGAAAGGAAAACTAGGGTTTATTGAGCCCCCACTGTGTGCTTGACGTTTTAAGCATATAATTTTCTTTCCATTTACTAACTCATGACATTTTATTAAACCTAGTTTTCAGAGATGAGCAACCCAGTTTAAAGAGGTTACATAACTTCCTCTAGGAGATCACAAATATAGCAAGTGGAGGAACTGCATTCAAGCTCAACCGCCTCTGACTCTGAAGTCTGTGCCCTCCACTCTACTCTGCACACACCCGTGAGGCTGCTGCCATTCAGACTAAACTGGATTTTCTTTATGAAGCGGGATGATAAAGCTACTTACCTCATATAACTGGATGAAATGAGATGAATATGCACTTAGCCTGGTGCCTGGCCCATCGTAGCTGTTGAATGTGCTTAGAAACACATACACATTTTCTGTATGTGACCATGAGTTGCTAGTTTTAATGACATTTCATTTTGTACCAAGATCCATGCAGTGGACTGATTGTCAGCTTAGTCAGCCTACCTAAGCTGTGAGTGGACCATTGGCTGATCGCTCCATTTAGTAGTAAATGAAGAATTATCATATGAAGACCAAAAAAAAAGGTGGCAGCTGATTTTTCTTGGTTGCTGCAGAAGGTAAACAAAAGCAAATGGGTGGAAGTTACAGAAAGGCAGAATGCAACAACATTTAGAGAGAGAAGTCCAGTTGTCAGATGTCTCCAACGGAAGTAAAGATCACTGAACGTGTCCAAGCTGACTGGGGGACCACCTGACGAAGGTCGCATGTGACAGCATCTTCTTCTGGGCAAGACACCGGACTACAATGTCTCACCCTGTCTCTTGGCTTTGATGTGCAGCTCTATAGCTTTTATGTAGGTTACAGAGAACAGTTCTATTTCTTTCCTGGGTAATCTCAGGACATCTCAACCTTGAAATTTATATGAATTATACCTGATTGAAGACTGTTTTCTTCTTCAAAAGCTAGTTTTCCCATTTGTCTTTCCCTGCACCTTTTGAGGGAAGAACCATGTTGGGCATCTGTTCCCAGTTTTCTGTCCTGGCCTCCAGCTATGAAGAACACCCCCGTTCCCGTGGGGGCGGGAGGTTTGGCTCTCCTTTTAGAAATTCCCTTCTGTGCTGCGCTAATCACACCCTCAGTACATTTTACATCTTATTTTTAGGAGCAAAGTATAAAGAATCCTAGCACCAACAGCAGTTTCTGTGGCAACCTGCATCAACCCCCACCCCTTGCTTGTCCAGCTGTGCAAGAATTAAATCCTAAAAGAGGCCATTTTACATCATGTAAAGGAGATCCAAAGTGAAGGTGCTTTTTAAATGCAGGTTTTCTTCTAAGTTAAGTGGGAATCAGCCAGGAATTATGTTGGGAGGTGGGTGGGTGAATAAAAGAAACAGAACCTTTAGTTAGACCTAGAACGCTTATAAAGTCCCAGGTGTTCACAGGCATGCCCTAGTTGCCCTGATTTTTTTTCCCTCAGGGCATCATTTTAGATACAGAAATAGCATTTAGACCAATGAAAACTAGGTTTGAATATTTATATCCAGGGTATTTGTTAATAAGTCCTCCTTCCCCCTCCTCTTCCCCTTATGGGGTCTAGCCTGCATAACCTTCCAGGCTAGACAAGATTATAAAATGACATACTTTTCATGTTTATCTTGAATAACTATCCAAGCTTCTAGGAGATTTTCACCAAACTCTGACTTCCTAACACAGTCAAAACAGATAGAGACCCCTGGCCAGGCCAGCGGGTAAGCCTGTAAAAGCTGTGCCCTGAGAATGATCTTCGGTGGACTCCAAAAGACCACCCAACCAAAAAATCTACTCCAAGGCTATTTCCTGTCCCAGATTATCATAACAACTCCTGCTTTGTGTTGTCATTTGCTTCCATCTGATTCTAGGAAATTACTTATACTTCTGGGAGGAATAAGATGTTCTAATCAAAGTTATATTTTATATTCTGTTTGCTTCTAGGAAAACATTATGTGGTCCATAATTTTAAAAAAGACATTTATCCTAAGACCATTAATATAGAGCCACAGAAATGAAAAAATAAACATGCCCCAAACATAGACTATGCTGAAACATTGATTTAACTACAAGTTTCTGGAAGTCAAATGAGTTTTTAAATTATAATTCATTGTAATTCATTATAACTCATAGTTATCACCTGTTGAAAGATACCAGTTTGTCAGAAGACATTTTTCTGATACTAAATTCTTAAAAGAGATACTTCTATGTAAGAAACAGAGGAATGAACTTTTCTCAACAGTAATTTATGAAAAGGTACAAAATCATTCACCCCAGAACCATTTTATAATATTGACCTTTGATAAAATCTAAGGTTATAACCTCAAAGTAGGACTCAGTGAAGCTACAAAAGTAGTGCAATAAAACATATTACAGTCAAAATACATTTTACTCTTGACGTTTTTTTCTCTCCGTTAGATGTAGATTAATCAAAGACAGGGGACACTTTTTATCCACATTTCCATCCCCAGTCCCAAACATAATAGCTTACATACAAGTGACACTTAGGACATATTGAATGAACTGATAATAAGATCATTTCCTCTAAGTATATCCTCTAACATCCCAGAGAAAATTTCACCCTGGCACTGGATTTGAAGAGCTTTGCTCTGTCTAACAGGGACATAAGAGAGGAGGTGAGGTCTCATCTCTGCATCCCCATCCCCCTCACTATGCCTTCCTCAGCAGCTGCTCAGCTCATGTCCGCATCCTCTCATTTAGTTCTGTGGATAATTGGGGAGTTTGTGTAATCTTTTCTGGTAGAAGTGGTTGAGGCTGGGGAGATGACATCATAACAGGTGCTGGCATTAAAGGAAGTCCAGCCAAGCGGCCCCAGAAAGAAGGCACGGCAGACAGGAGAGAGGGGCAAGAATGCTGGCATGTTCCTTCCGGCAGCACAGAAATGGAACAAGCTCAGAGAAGCTCAAAGACTGAAGGCTTCCTCACAGCATCAGAGAATGGAAGCTTCTCCTTCACTCATCACTGGAATCATGGATCCCTCTCTACAATTCTCTGATGTCCTTCTCAGTATCCATAAGATGCTGAAGCATACAGTTTTGTATTAAATGTAAGGGAATGGTAGAGTCTACAGTATACACTAATCAGATGACTTACAAGCACTTGGACCCATGCAATTGAATTTGGCATGCGTTCCTTGGTGGACTCTACTTTTAGGTCACCTGTGTTTGCTAAGTCACTATAGTCAAGTCCTACTCTTTGTGGCCCCATGGACTTGCATAGCCTGCCAGGGTCCTCTGTCCATTGGATTCCCAATGTCCAGGGGAGTGGTTTGCCATTCCTTTCTCCAGGGGATCTTCCAGACCCAGGGATCAAACCCAGGTCTCTTATGTCTCCTGCATTGGCAGGGAGGTTCTTGACCACCAGCGCCCCCTGGGAAGCCTGTAGGTCACCCCTGCCTCTCCTATAACCTCGTGGCTCTGAGGATGTTTCGTCATGTGCTCTTTGGCCCAATGTTGCTTTCTCTTGGTCTCTTCCTTCTTAGCTGAATTGATTTCTGATTCTCATAGTCAGATTCCTAACAGCTACCTGGAATTTTGTACAATTTCTTGAAAGTCAAGTCCTCCCTTTCTAGGGAAAATTTAATCCACAACAGATCTCTTCTGTTGTTGCTCCTCTGATATTCTCCCACTTTTTATTTAAATGCCCCCAATTCCCTAACAATTCTAGGCTTGACTCATTGTCTTACCTGACAAATGTTAACATGTTTAGTGGAGGACTTTAGCCCACTCACATTTATTTTAACCACCAGTATATTTAGTCATATTTTTGACTTTGTATTTTAAATTCTCTTTTTCATGTTTTTCTATTTGATTGTTTGTCCCTCTTTCTTGACTTATTCTGAATGAAGTCTTCTTTTTCTTTCCCTCTATAGCAAAGATAATTTTTCTGTTATGGACCAGATAATAGATATTTTAGTCCCTATTGGCCATATGGTCTCTGTCACAGCTCCTCCATTCTGATGTTAGAGTGTGAAGCAGCCAGAGACAATACCCAGATGAATAAGCATGGCTGTGTTTCAATAAAACTTTGTTTACAAAACAAGCAGCAGGCCAGACTTGGCCTGTGCTGGAAATTTACTAACCCTGTTTGTAGAGGATTGGAAGTTCTATATTCTTCGTTATTAACAAACATACTTTGCATTTATTAGAATATGCATTTAACTTCTGTGAAAGATCATATAAATGTGTTGTGTTGTGTGTTAGTCACTCAATCAAAGTTGTCTGACTCTTTGCAACCCCATGGATTGCAGCCCACCAGGCTCCTCTGTCCATGGGATTTTTCCAGGCAAGACTATTGGAATGAGTGCCATTCTCTTCTCCACGGGATCTTCCTGACCCAGGGATCAAACCCAGGTCTCCATGCTAGAGGAAGATTCTTCACTGTCTGAGCCACCAGGGAAGTCCAAAACAAGATAGTTTTATTTCTCTAATTGTATGTGGGCAGTCAGGGGCTGCTTGGACAACACCACAGTTCGAGGACCCAGGATTCTATCTTGTTAGTCCTGGTCACTAAGGTGTTGTCCTCACCTGAACCTATATCCTCATCCACATTTTAGCCAGTGGAGAGGGGGCACAGGAAGTGGAGAGCATGCCCCTTTTCTTTAAGGGCACAGCTCTGAAGATGCACAAATCACTTCTCCCTGCTTTTTGATTAGAAATTTGCCATAGGTCACACCTGGCTTATAAGGGAGCCTTGGATATGTAGACAAACTGGGAGACCATGTGAAAGTGAAAGTCGCTCAGTTGTGTCTGTCTCTGTGACCCCAAGGACTATGCAGTCCGTGGAATTCTCCAGGCCAGAATATTGGAGTGGGTAGCCTTTCCCTTCTCCAGGGAATCTTCCCAACTAGAGATCAAACCCAGGTCTCTCGCATTGCAGGAGGATTCTTTATTACCGGAGTCACAAGGGGAGACCATGTACCCAGCTTCGAATTCTATGACTGTAGAAAATGGGGAGGGTAAATAATGGGAGGCATTTAGAAGTCTCTTCAGCAACTAAAATTTTATTTCCTGACTTGCTTCAAAGGTTAATTAGAATATATAACCCCTCATCCAATGAAAACACAACCGTTAGCATATATTTATTTAGCACAAAGTCTAGTTATGTTTTTACTGCTATCATTCTTGCTAGCTCTTCAGACTCCCGTGGGAGTTTTTGTTGCTCCATGTAAAATATATGTGATTGGTTTATCAGTGATCATTTTCTAAGATCTGACCTCCAAACTTTCAGAACAATTATTCCACATATCTTTCTCTTTTTTTTTTCTCTCATAGAGAAAGAAGAATCAGTACTTGGGAAAGTCTTTATATTTTTACTTAGAAAGACCTGAATTTTAATAGATGTAATTTACACATGAGTTTTGTGTTTAATGATGGACAATGTGAAGTGAAATATCTGCTCATGCGATATGACACTAAGTTAAGGAACAGCCCTCCACAGACAACATGTCAGTGCGTTAGTTCCCTGTTGTATCTCTTCTGAGAACTTCAGTCAACATCCCCCTTCATGAATAATTTTCCATTCATATGTATGGGGGTTTGACAGTTTGTTTACATGAACATTGGGAAGAAAAACCAAAATTATTTGGCTTGGCGTCAAAAACTCCCTCTATTTTTGTTGTCTGCAAAGCTCTGATTCAATGCATTTTAATAAGTTTTTAACAATGCATGAATTTGAGTCAGAGGAACTAGAGGAAAGGCTAGATGACACACACTTATTATAGGATATAATGGGATGAGACGTCATCTATTGTTTGCCCTGCCAGCAACCCTTATATTAACTCCCTTTCTCCTTCAGAACCAAATTGGTCTATTATGAGCAGGCGTGAGCAACTTGGCATGATCTGGCATGTTCCTTTCAAAGGTTTTAAATCTCAAATCATGCTTGAGTTAATCTCCAACTTCTGTGTTGCCCAGATTTTATCCACTTTTTTCAAGATCCAGGCTTTGGAAGATTTCTTCCACACATGAACACTAGACATTTGTAGTTAGCTCATCCTGTGGGGATATTTCTTGACTGATGCAAAACAGGCAAGAAATGCAATATTGTTTTTTTTAGAGGCTGGAGTAATCCCTTTTTCTGCATACTTATTCCCCTCTTCTTTGGCTTACAATGATGATCCAACAATGTAACAAAGTAAGATTTTAAAGCTTTGGGGTATTTTAGTTTTTTTAGTAGATTAAAAAGTAATTTGGACTCTCTCCTTTAGTCCTACAGAGTAGCCACAATTTCAGAAACAAACCAGTATTTTTCAGTTGCCTGCAGTTTCTTCCTGTTGCTAGAGGTAAATTTTAAATTTTAGGTTGCCCAAACTGAAAACTGTCTAGTGGTTCATAACTAATTTCTGCATATTAAAATGGAAACAGAAGCTATTCTGCAGGCAAGTGTTTTGCATTGTAGATAGATGTAAAGCAAATAATCCCACATTAATTTTGGAAAAGCAAGCCCTGAACCACTGAAATAATACAAATATAGATGCCTCAGACTGAAATATTTTCATTCAGTTTAGAAAGAGGAATATGTCTTTAGCAAGACTGTGTCCTTTCAGTAAAAAAATGTCTTTTTTCTAAATATATATTTGAAC
The DNA here is from genome assembly GCA_006408675.1 of Madoqua kirkii. Classification (NCBI taxonomy): domain Eukaryota; kingdom Metazoa; phylum Chordata; class Mammalia; order Artiodactyla; family Bovidae; genus Madoqua; species Madoqua kirkii. Next base: position 2,287 of record SJYC01055281.1, on the reverse strand, counting down.
TGCACTGAATGTGTCCCCAAAGAATAGTTATTTAGGACTGAATAGCCTACACTTTGGACTTCCCCGATGGCTTAGCTGGAATCCACCTGCAATGCAGGAGAAGCAGGCAGGTGCAGTTTCGATCCCTGGGTTGGGAAGATCCCCTAAAAGAGGAAATAGCAACCCACTCCAGCATCCTTGCCTGAAAAATGCCATGGACAGAGGAGCTTGTGGGTTACAGTTCATGGGGTCACAAGAGTCAGACACGTCAAGCACAGGCACCACAACCTACACTTTGGTTAATATGTTGACTGTTATTGTGACTGCCTTGCAATGCAGGGGGTGGGGCATCAGTCCACACTGAGATTCCTTCCTGTCTGTCATACTGGGGTGGAAAAAAGAAAGTTGGGCTTTGAAGCAAGGGAAAAGGAACTTTGTGTGTGTGTGTGTGTGTGTGTGTGTGTGTGTGTGTGTGTGTGTGTGTGGCTAAGAGAGATGGGGCACTGGGCTCTTGGAGAAAGAACAAGGGATGTGCTATTTGTGGGGCATAAATAGGCACATGTACATAGTGGCAGGTCTGGAGGAATGACCTGTAGGGGACTTTGGTGAAGGGACATGGCCCATGGGCTCTACTTAACCTTTTTAGCCCCAGATTTCCCAACCTTATTCAAATAAGGAATCTTCTGTTGCATAACACTTGTTAATATGTCTTTGATACTTTTCTGAATACTACACCATGGGAAATAGTGTTAGTCAGACATCCTTCAAGCATGCATTGTAATCACCCAGATGGCTTGTTGGAACACAAATTGCTGGCCCCACTCTCAGAGTTTCAGATTCAGTAAGTCTGGGTGGGCCTGAGGATTTGCATTTTAACGAGTTCCTAGGCACATGCTGATGCTGCTGGGTCCAGGAACCACACTTTGAAAGTGAATCACAGACAGAAATGGTCTGGTTCCTTCCTTCTTTTCATAGAGTTCTTGTTGTTCAGTTGCTTAGTCATGTCCAACTCTGCGACCCCATGAAATGCAACAGGCTAGATTTCCCTATCCTTCTCAAACTCCTGGAGCTTGCTCAAACTCTTGTCCATTGAGTTGGTGATGCCATCCAATCATCTTGTCCTCTGTTATCCCCTTCTCCTCCTGCCTTCAATTGTTCCCAGCATCAGAGTCTTTTCCTGTGTGTCGGCTCTTTGCATCAAGTGGCCAAAGTATTGGAGCTTTAGCTTCGGGATCAGTCCATCCAGTGAATATTCAGGGTTGCTTTCCTTTAGAATCTTGCTGCTGCCCCCAAGTCACTTAAGTCATGTCCAACTCTGTGAGACCCCATAGACGGCAGCCCACTAGGCTCTTCTGTCCCTAGGATTCTCCAGGCAAGAACACTGGAGTGGGTTGCCATTTCCTTCTCCAATGCATAAAAGTGAAAAGTAAAAGTGAAGTCGCTCAGTTGTGCCTGACTCTTAGAGACCCCAAGGACTACAGCCCACCAGGCTCCTCCATCCATGGGATTCTCCAGGCAAGAGTATTGGAGTGGGGTGCCATTTAGAATTCTAGAGTAACACAAATCAGATCAAGAAGTAGTCACTGAAATAAAGACCAAATATGAAAAGACACATTTAAACATCATACTTAATACTGAAAAACTAAAAGATTTTCCTCTAAAATAAGGAATAAGGCAAGGATGTACACTCTTGACACTTCTGTTCAATATAGTACTAAAAGTTTTAGCTAGAGCAATTAGGCAAGAGAAGGAAATAAAACACATGCAAATCAGGAAGGAAGAAGTTAAACTGTCCCAATTTGCAGATGACTTGACCTTATATATAGAAAACCCTAAAGATTCTACAAGAAGACCCTTAGAATTAATAAACATAAAAGATTTTCCTCTAAAATAAGGAATAAGGCAAGGATGTACACTCTTGACACTTCTGTTCAATATAGTACTAAAAGTTTTAGCTAGAGCAATTAGGCAAGAGAAGGAAATAAAACACATGCAAATCAGGAAGGAAGAAGTTAAACTGTCCCAATTTGCAGATGACTTGACCTTATATATAGAAAACCCTAAAGATTCTACAAGAAGACCCTTAGAATTAATAAACTAATTCAGTAAAGTTGCAGGATATAAAATCAACATACAAAATTCAGTTATGTTTCCATACACTAATAATAATCAATCTGAAAAGGAAATTAAGGGAAAAAATCCATTTACAACAGCACCAAAACCAAATATTTTTTAAATAAATGTATTTGTTTTAATTGGAGGTTACTTTACAATATTGTATTGGTTTTGCCATACATCAACATGAATC
>SJYC01055280.1:0-11427 GCA_006408675.1 Madoqua kirkii | reverse complement strand
CATCTTTACATGAAATGTTCCCCTGGTGTCTCTAATTTTCTTGAAGAGATCTCTAGTCTTCCCCATTCTGTTGTTTTCCTCTATTTCTTTGCTTTGATCGCTGAAGAAGGCTTTCTTATCTCTTCTTGCTATTCTTTGGAACTCTGCATTCAGATGCCTATATCTTTCCTTTTCTCCTTTGCTTTTCGCCTCTCTTCTTTTCACAGCTATTTCTAAGGCCTCCCCAGACAGCCATTTTGCTTTTTTGCATTTCTTTTCCATAGGGATAGTCTTGATCCTTGTCTCCTGTACAATGTCACAAACCTCATTCCATAGTTCATCAGGCACTCTATCAGATGTAGGCCCTTAAATCTATTTCTCACTTCCACTGTATAATCATAAGAGATTTGATTTAGGTCATACTTGCATGGTCTAGCGGTTTTCCCTACTTTCTTCGATTTGAGTCTGAATTTGGTAATAAGGAGTTCATGATCTGCAGCACAGTCAGCTCCTGGTCTTGTTTTTGTTGACTGTATAGAGCTTCTCCATCTTTGGCTGCAAAGAATATAATCAATGCACCCCTAGACAGACCTAATGGTAACACTGTGGCTTACATTTTCTCAAAGGTGGACAAAAAAGGAGTTTACTTCATGCACCAGCTATCCTTTACTCTGTGGCCCAACCGGAGGAGCTAGAAGCTTGTGCAAAAGACAGATGACTAGCTGATCACTGGGAATACTGCTCACGAGAGTTTTACAGAAAAGGGGTCTGGAAACTAAGTATGCAAACACAGACAGCAAGTCACTCATTCATGAGGTCAAAGGCACAATGAAAACGCAGGTCCCAAAGGAGTGAAACGTTCACATGGACTACTGTGACAAACAGAACCCCACCTCCATTTCGTCTCCTGCAAGTCAACTCCATTCAGAACTCTGTGCTCAGCACCTAAAGCATACTCTCCACTGCATCCTCACAACACTTAAGATGTGGTTACCTTCATGCCCAGTTCACAGATGAAGAAACGGAGGCTTGGAGATGTCTAGCAAATTGGCTACAGCCTCCTGACCTCCAGCTAGTATTCAGTATAATCCAGATACAGATGAAAGCCCATTCATCTCTACATCCTCCATACTCTTAATTACTACACTATACAAAGAAGGAGGAGGAGGAGGATGGGGAGAACGTATACCACAAGGTATGACAAACTCTGAAACAAAGTTAAATATAAAGAAAACCATAAAAACAAGTTAAATCTCAATGTTTTAACCTAAGTCTCTACACAGTTGTGGAGTTGACATCCTTTAAAAATAATGCCACCTTTATTCTTTAGTTCAGTTTTATCCAGCTTAAACATATGCTATTCCCTTGGACTCTGGGTATATGCACTCTACCTTTGCAGTCCAAAGGTCAGTATTAATTTTAGAGTGTGAGTCCCAGGAAAAAAAACAAGTATCTAAGAAACAACTGGGCCCAGGGGCCCAAAGGCGTGAAAACATTACTTCAAAGGTAACACAAATGTATTAGCCTCTTTCCGTTTCTTTTTGGTTGTCTTATTGAAGGACATCATACAGCAAGGAAAGAAAATAGTCTCTTGAAAGGAGGCCCGCGGCTTGATAGGAGTTTCTTTTCTGAGAGGTTATAAATATTGATGAGTCATAAATCTTTGGTGGTTTGTAGTGTAGAGCTCACACGTTTACAGACCTGGGTTCAGACTCTGGCATTGACACATACAGGCTGTATGAGTAACCACATATCTGGGCTGCTCTACATGCTTCTGCACAACTGTCTGAATGGGAATGACATTAGTATCTGTCCTACAAGGAGCCATGAGGCTGGAGGAGATGATGCTGAGCTCCTGTCTACTGCATACGAATACTAACCAGCACACCTCTCTCAACACTCGCCTTCCTCTGACTGCAGGCTTTGGACACGTGACTCAGAACCTGGCCAATCACAGTCACTTATTCCCCTGCCCACAGCCATTGGCCCAGGGAAAGGCACATGACCCAACCTGAGCCAATCAGAGTGCCTCCCTGGGATTTTTTTTTTTTTTTCTGACCTGAACAGCCAGGAAGCTCATCTTTCCTCTTTGATCCTGAGGCTGTAGGGAGGTCAGTTTGAAGGTGCCTGCAGTCATATTCAGAGATAAGACACAGTGGGAGAGAAAAGAGGCTCAAGGACGTCAGTCTCTAGTTCTGGTCAACTCCAGGGCCAAAGCACCCTTGCCCTGGGTCAGGGTCAGCAATGTAAGCCAGTAGCTCCCCCCAGGCTCTCCATGTTTTTGAGTCAGTTATTTTGATTACACTTGATTATACTTCTGCACTTAAAACCAAAAGATCAGACAGTAATTAAAGCACATATAATCTAATCAGTGACCAAATCCTCAATAAAAATAATTTTCTCCTAAGTGGATTCATTGGTAAAAAAGACAAAAAAAAATTTTTTTTTTTAAGTAGAAAAGGTAAACACAGCCATTATTTATACTCAATTTTCTCAAAAGAAAGAAAGAACATCTATTTTCATTTTCAGTTACCTTGTTCATTTTCCAGTGGGTTCGTATTCGGCGGTAAACTTTCTCACTTGCCCACATTCACTTTCAAGATTTGGCCCATAAACACTGGAGCCAAAAACATTTATTTTTTTTTATAGCTGTATAAGTTGAACACTAAATGCAGAGGGTATGCCGGGGGTGGGACACGAGGTGGGGACAAAGGACTGATGCTATTTTTATCTTGCTCATAGAAATTCCCCAGGTTACTGGACTTCTCACTGCTGTAAGGTGGGGGAGGGCATTACAAAAATAAAACAAAGTATATTCATCAAGGTTTGCAATCACTGTAAGAAATCCTTTCTGCTTTTTCATAGGATTTATTTCTGTTTTACATTAAAATTTCTCCATATTATCATTCTCCCAAGAATGAACTGATAAAAATAAAAAGGCACAGTGGGCTCCAATTTTCTAATTATCTTCTGAGGCAAAGGACAAAGTCTGAGGTCAGACTGAGGCAGGAGCATGGAGTGTTCCTGGTCTCATCTTGAATTAGGGCATCCACCCCAACCTTTGAAGGAATTCAAGGAGGAAATGGGGATGAAATGTCTGTCAAAATGCATGAATGGAATTACAAATAGAAGACTGCTGAGGCTCAGTGGCCATCCCCATGCACAAAAAAGAGGCACAGAAGGAACGCCAACTTCTCTGGACTGGGCTGACATCCAGACCTGGAAATCTAACAGCAGAATAAAGGGAGAATCATTTACTGTGTAAATTGACTTGGCCTGTTAGGTGAAAGGTAACATTTCTCAAAAGAGAAATAAAATTGTCCTAGTCTTTCAGTGTTCTTAGACAAATTGTGAACTTAGAGATAAGAAATAACCTAAAGATGTAGTTTATTGCATTTGACTCCATTCGATACCTAAGGGTATTTTTTTTAACCCAATATTGATTTTTAGATTAGACATGCAATCTACTCATGAGGAAAGATGGTTCTGCAAAGAGAAGGTGGACACATTTATGAATGGAAGACAGAAGTTTACAAAGAAGATCCCAATATATGGGATTCAATGTATCACACGTTTTATAAATGCCTCCAAGTAGGAATACAAACCAAATACATCTTCCTGTTGGGCCTCAATGCTATTCCTAAGCCCTAAGAGACAAAAGGAATGATTTATTTGGTTGAAAAGAAAAAGTGAAAGAGAAGAATTAATTTCATGAAGATAAACATAAAACTGCATTTAAGAAAAAATTTCATCTAGGCCTGATATTTATGAGAAAGCTGGATCAGAAAGGAAAATAAGACAAGAAGTTAAACTGTTTTGTTTTTTTTTAAAATAAGACATGTTTGAGATCACTATTTCAACATATCTTTTGTATAGGTAAGGAAATTAAGATCCAAATGGTCAACTATAGAAATCCTTTATGGCACAGTGCAGACCCTCTCCCAAACCAGGCCTCCTTCCACTAAACTCAGCTTAAGACATTACCCAAAAACTGCCCTGGCAAATACTGGTGGGGGGGAGGGGGGGAATTGTAACAACAACAAAAAATGGGTCAGAAAGAAGGCATGCTATCAGCATCATTGAAAAGGTTAGTGGAAACAAGCTAGAAGATATTCTACCTTGTGGGCTTCCCTGGTGGCTCGGTGGTAAAAAAATCCACTTGCTAATGTAGAAGACATGGGATCAATCCCTGGTCTAGGAAGATCCCCTGGAGAAGCAAATGGCAACTCACTCTAATATTCTTCCCTGGAGAAACCTATGGACAGAGGAGCCTAGTGGGCTATGGTTCATGGGATCGCAAAGAGTCAGACACGACTCACAAACTGAACAACAATGCTTCTACCTTCTACAAATTGTGGAATACAAAGTACAGCCAGTGGACTTCAAGGAAGACGGAACGAAGCCAAAAAGGGTTCAAATGGGGATAACTGAAGTGAGCACAGCCACAGAAGCCCTTCTGTGTTAGACTGCCACTTTTTTCTCAGTAATGTTCTGTCTTAGAAGACATGGTTGATCAAATATTCTTTTTATGTTAGGATACAGACTGATTAAGTGCACAAGTACCAGCACCAGGGGTAGAAGTCTAGAGGCAAAGCTTGCCTCTAAGCCCAGAAGACAAGCACTGTTTCATAAAATGTGCAGCAAACTTATGAAAGATATGAAAATGGTTTAGTTCAACATCCATTAAATGCCTTTGGGTCATACACCATTGCTGGTGCAAATGTAACCAGAACTCAGGCATAACTTCACACCACTTGGGAATCTGGTGGATAGAGCATGTTGCTAAGACACAGTAACTACCATCAGAAAGGCATCCACTGGGTAGTGTACATGTGTGTGTAAACATACCACATGTGCATCAGGGAGGACGGGCAGATACTACTGGTCTTCAGGAAAGACTTTTTGGAACAGGTGACACTAGACATGAATCCTGAAAAAGTGGAAGTTGTCCAGACAACAAATGCAGAAGATGGAGAAAGAGAATTCCAGGCAGAGGTCCAGTAGGAGCCAAGGTGAGGAGGCAAGGGCAGCATCATGGTGTGAGGAGTCTTCAGGGAGTTCAGTTTTGCAAGAAAATAAAGTTGTGGTGTTAGAGAAGACTCTTGAGAGTCCCTTGGAGAGCAAGGAGATCAAAGCAGTCAATCATAAAAGGATATCAACTCTGAATACTCATTGCAAGGACTGATACTGAAGCTGAAGTTCCAATACTTTGGCCCCCTGATGCCAAGAGCCAACTCTCTGGAAAAGACCTGGATGCTGGGAAGGATTGAGGCTAGGAGGAGAAGCGGGTGACAGAGGATGAGATGGTTGGATGGCATCACCGACTCAATGGACACGAGTCTGAGCAAGCTCTGGGAGATATGAAGGTCAAGGAAGCCTGGTGTGCTGTAGTCCATGGGGTCGCAAAGAGTTGGACACAACTTAGCGACTGAACAACAACAAAGCAAGGAGGTGGGAAGGGACTGAAAAGCTTGGCCTTTATCAGGTCATTACAAATGGCCAGAGGCCTGGGGAGGTGCTGGAGAGAAGGGCACTGTGGAAGTTCCCTGGCTGAGTGCTGAGGGCTTCTGGGATAGGACTGCCCAAAGGGAGCTAAGCAATCTTGGGAACACAGCGCCTGACTCTGGGCCCCATGTGAAATGAGCTCCACCATGTTCCAAGGGCTGAGGTCTTCTGGCTTTGGAACACAGAATTCAGCCTGCCCTGTCTCCTCCCGTGGTAATGGGGTCAGAGGAGGGTGGTGAGGTCTGTGGAAATGGCTTATATACAGCAGAGACTGGATCTCAGTACAGGTGAGACAACACCAGAATTATGTATCAGCAACCCTCCTTGAAGAGGCTCAAAGGTATTTTGAAAACTCTGGTACAGCACCTTTAAACGTGAACAGAAAGATCAGCTCTTCAATCTGAGATACCTACCTTGTGACATGACATAGCTGCTCCTTCAGAATAGGGCTTTGTTCCCAAGAGGGAGGCAATGAGTTTTCTCGGAAAGGACACAAACGGATTCTGATTCGAGGGGCCCACGGTAAGTAGGCCAGCAGCAACGTGGACGATGGTTTGAAAGGGGTACAACACTAGTGTGAAAGGCCAGGCAGGAGATGGTCAGCCCATGGTCATCCCCCAGCTTGTGGCTGCCAGCTCAGAAGACCATGGGCACTGGGAAGCTGCTGTAAGGGGGGACCAGGGGTTCCAGGGGGAGTGGAAAGCAAGCAGTCTCCAGCCTCCCTGGGCCCTGGGAGCTCCATGCCAGCCACATGCTGCTACACGGCAATGCAGGCCTCCTGTTCCAGGGCCCCTGGTTTTTAAGAGTAGCTGTAAATCCAAGTGATAGCTTAACCTTTCTAAAGATTAACTCAATTTCTGTAGACTTGTGTTCAGGCCAATGACATGTCTGCCAGCTAGAAATGGCACACTGGCCATCACCGTGCCACTTCTGGACTGCAAAGCAGAACAGGGCCACGGTGACTGGAGCAGGAGTTTAACGGATTTCACAGCACCAGCACTAGGGCTAGGACTTGGTGACTGTCTGGATGTGGGGGGCTGGTGGTTGCTGGAGGAGTCTGGTGACCCTGGGCGGTCCCTGCTTTAGCACCCTGGTGAATGGTGGCGCCATCACGTAAAATGGGACAGGTTTTCGCTAAGGATGAAACAAGTATGGGGTGGATGATTAAAAACGAAAATTGCTTTTGGACTTATTGTGAGTTTTCTACCTCAAGAGCATAGAGCAGCCCACTAGACTGTAAGGAACTAGCTGGAGATACAATCTGGGACTTTGAACTGGTGAAAGTGGAAGCTATGGGAAAATGGTAACTCTAACACTCTTCGTAGAACTCAATATGGATGAGAACTGAGCCCCAGGAAACCCCAGGAGGTAGCGGAGTTGCCAGGGAGGCAGAAGGCAAACAAGGAGGAGATGGCAACTAGGGAAGACAAAAAGTATCCATGAAAAAAAAAGGAAAGATCCATACCTAGTCCTGCAGAAAGGTCTACAGGACATCCTCAGATCCTTCAGTAATTGTGGTGTCTGCTAAGTCACTTCAGTCGTGTCCTACTCTATGTGACCCCGTAGACGGCAGTCCACCAGGCTCCCTCATCCCTGGGATTCTCCAGGCAAGAACACTGGAGTGGGTTGCCATTTCCTTCTCCAATGTATGAAAGTGAAAAGTGAAAGTGAAGTCGCTCAGTCGTGTCTGACTCTTAGTGACCCTATGGACTGCAGATCACCAGGCTCCTCCGTCCATGGGATTTTCCAGGCAAGAGTACTGGAGTGGGGTGCCATTGCCTTCTCCAATTGTGGTGTCTAGATAGGGAAAAAATGGAAACAGTGACAGACTTTATTTGCTTGGGCTCCAAAAATCACTGCAGATGGTGACTGTAGCCATGAAATTAAAAGACATTTGCTCCTTGGAAGAAAAGCTATGACAAACCTAGACAGCATATTGAAAAGCAGAGACATCACTTTGATGACATGGGTCCATATAGTCTAAGCTATGATTTTTCCAGTAATCATGTATGGTTGGACCATAAAGTAGGCTGAGTGCCAAAGAATTGATGAGTTTGAGCTGTGGTGTTGGAGAAGATTCTTACGAGTCCCTTGCACATCAAGGAGATCAAACCAATCAATCCTAAAGGAAATCAACCCTGAATATTCATTGAAAGGACTGATGTTGAATCTTAAATTCCAATACTTTGGCCACTTGATGCAGAAGAGCTGATTCAGTAGAAAAGACCCTGATGCTGGGAAAGATTGAGGGCAGTAGAAGAAGGGGGTGACAGAGGATGAGATGGTTGGATGGCATCCTCAACTCAATGGACATAAGTTTGAGCAAACTCTGGGAGATCGTGAAGGACAGGGAAGCCTGGCGTGCCACAGTCCATGGGTTCACAAAGAGCTGGACACAACTGAGCAACTGAACAACAACTCCTACTGTGGGGAGACTGGCCAGGTTGCCGAGAGTTGAGAAGAAAGGGGAGCCTGAGGAAGGGTTAACTCACTTAATAAGACTTGGATACACAGGTGGTCACTATAGCTGAGTTGGGGATGCAGGGACAAGGAGGATATGGTGTTTTAAAAATACTGATAACATGTACACTCATGGCTGATTCATGTCAATGTATGGCAAAAACCACCACTATACTGTAAAGTAATTACCCTCCAATTAAAATAAATTAATTAATTAAAAAAAAAAAAGAGTTCATGGGGAGACATGAGGCACTGTCATATGTGTGTCTGTCTCTCTGATATTCTCTAAGTCCCTGCCCATGCCTCGATTTTTCTTCTATTATTCTACCTTATTGCAACTCTATCAAAGCATAGTATTGTTTGCTTTGTGTCTGCCTGCTTCCACAAGAAAGACTGTTCCAGGAGAGCAGGGACTTAATGTTTACCATATATCAGGGCCTAACAAAGTGCCTGGACACAATAGCTGCTTAAGATTTCCTGGATGTGAGTAACTGTGGAAGAGTCTGCAGGAAGGAAATGGGGTAGGACATGGAGAGACATCAATCCAGTGACTCCTGTTTTCCTGGCAGAATGGGTCATTCAGTTCAGTTGCTCAGTCAAGTCCGACTCTTTGCAACGCCATGAATCGCAGCACGCCAGGCCTCCCTGTCCATGACCAACTCTCGGAGTTCACTCAAACTCATGTCCATTTAGTCAGTGATGCCATCCAGCCATCTCATCCTCTGTCATCCCCTTCTCCTCCTGTCCCTATTCCCTCCCAGCATCAGGGTCTTTTCCAATGAGTCACCTCTTCCTATGAGGAGTTTCAGCTTCAGCATCAGTCCTTCAGCATCAGTCCTTCCAATGAACACCTAGGACAGATTTCCTTTAGGATGGACTGGTTGAATCTCCTTGCAGTTCAAGGGACTCTCAAGAGTCTTCTCCAACACCACAGTTCAAAAGCATCAATTCTTTGGTGCTCAGCTTTCTTCTCAGTCCAGCTCTCATATCCATACATGACCACTGGAAAAACCATAGCCTGGACTAGATGGAACTTTGTTGGCAAAGTAATATCTCTGCTTTTTAATATTCTATCTAGGTTGGTGGTTTGAACATTCTTTGGCATTGCCCTTCTTTGGGACTGGAATGAAAAATGACCTTTTCCAGTCCTGTGACTGCTGCTGAGTTTTCCAAATTTGCTGGCATATTGAGTGCAGCACTTTCACAGCATCATCTTTCAGGATTTGAATGGGTCATTAGTCACCTGCCAAAGAGGAAGGAGGGTAGGGAAGAGATCTCCTATGGTCAAGAAGAGTTGTGATGAGAGGACCAGTCTGCAACCCAGAAGGAAGGAGCCTTCGGTGCAGAGACACTGAGATGCTGATTTCAGAAGCTGAGCAACTCTGGGTGAGGGCAAGACCTGGATGTACAGGACCCAGTAGCGAGAGTGGGGTGGTCATAGTCACCTGCCAAAGAGGAAGGAGGGTAGGGAAGAGATCTCCTATGGTCAAGAAGAGTTGTGATGAGAGGACCAGTCTGCAACCCAGAAGGAAGGAGCCTTCGGTGCAGAGACACTGAGATGCTGATTTCAGAAGCTGAGCAACTCTGGGTGAGGGCAAGACCTGGATGTACAGGACCCAGTAGCGAGAGTGGGGAGGTCTCTCTGGAATTGAGATGATCAAAGAAGCAGGCATGGGAGCATCTTCCACATGAACTGTGGGACTAGGGGAGGAGAGAAAGCCCACGGGTCAAAGCTGTCCATGCTGTGGGAGAGGGACTGGTTGGCAGAGGACGGCCACAGAGACGGGTAGCTGGGACCTGATTAGGTCTCCACCTCATTTCCAACTCTGCCACCTCAAACAACTTCTGACTAGTATCTAGTTACTGACGTGTGGAACTGAAAATTACTGTCCTTTAGAGACTGACTCATTTCTGTCCTTTTAAAATTACACTAATAAGTGAAGTTCAAGGGGGATGAAATTTTCTTTCATAGATTCATTTTTTAAAGAATAAAAAAAAAGAAAGATGACACCTTGCTGACCTTCAGTAATTGCCCTACACTGTACAATATTTTTGAACCTCATTTCAAGAAAAAATCAAAACTCAGAGTTGAAAGAAACCTTACATGATTTCAGCTAACACCTTCATTTGCATGCCTGAAGAAAATTTTCACAGAAATATTGCAAACAGCACATAATTACTGATTTAGATATGCAGACAGCATTCAAGGTATCTTCAATTTCTGAAGTGTGCTTTAGATATACAAATTAGCAACGCTTACATTTTTCCCAGTTATCAGTGTTCAACTTACGATATAAAATCTCCAAAGTATAAAATTATCACGTAGATTGCTCCTGAACAGTTCAGAGGAGTAAACTGCTTCCTGGCTTGAAAGAGGAAGTCAAATCTTCAAACACCTTTTTATGTTGATGCTAAATATAAGAATATAAATATAAAAACGCTCCCTGAGAAGTAGTCAAAGAAGCTACAGCAGCATTCGAGATTTCTCAAGAGAGACAGGCGAAGATTATTTTTCGTTCATTAAAACAGTAAAACCTTTGAGAGCATCTTCCATGACACCTGAAGGTGGAGTGCTGTCTTATGTAATAGAAGCCTCTCCGCACTCAGTTTGTAGGCAAATTAAACACCCAGTTCCCCCAGAATTTCTGAGTACTTTGACCTTACCTGTAGGCACTAATCAGTATTGCAAGTCCCACTGCGACAGGCGATTAAAAACAAAAACAAAAAAAGGAAAGATCTGCTCCACAGGGTTAAATCGGAGGCAGGAAACCAATTTAAAGGTTCTCCCTCAAACCACCGGTTACCCCCACCCTGCTCAGGCAGCGGTAACAAGGTCCGTAGGAGTCCTCCTTAACAGGAGGTGCACCAGTAAAGTACGGGGTAGGGGAAACCCGCGAGTACCTGGGTACCTCAAGTTCAGGGTCAGGGGCGCCCACTAGGACGGACCGGCAGCAGCTCCAGAACTCCCGGTCGCAGGCATACCTGGACGCCACCGCACGCGCGGCCCCTCGGCTCCCAGCCTTGGTCCCACCCCGGCTTCCCGCGGGGCCGGGCCCGCACGCCGCCGTGGCCGAGGCAACCCGGTCGGGAGAGACTGAGAAAGTTCCTCCGCCCGACGCCGGCGCCCTCGGGCTCCGCTCGCCCCGCAGCCTCTCGGCCGGGCGCAAGGTCGCGGCGCGGAGCCTGCGGCGCGCGGAGCCCCGGGACCGTCCCCGGCGCGGCGGGCAGCTCCGGCCACTCCCCTCCCAGCCCTCGGGCGCCGGGGATCGGCCGCGGGCGCGCAGCCCTGTACTCACCGTCCTTCGCTCGGGATCCCCAGGTGGCGGCCGCGGGGCGCGGCGCGGCCCGAGCCGGAGCCGGGTATTGGCGGGCCGGGGGAAGTCTGAGGAGGAAGAGCGGCGAGGAGAGAGGCGGCAGCGCCTACACAAGCGGCGCAGCCCGGCAGCCCCACAGCGCGAGCCGCCGGCCACAGCGGCGGGGGCT
>SJYC01055279.1:0-10484 GCA_006408675.1 Madoqua kirkii | reverse complement strand
ATAATTTCCCTATTTGAGAGGCTGTGAAAACCCTTCTAAGAGTCCAAGATGCTCTCATCAGTACGTACAAGCTTAGTTCAAGGACGTGTTTCAGATTTACATTTTTTTTTTCCTCACAGTTGGGGCCGTGGGCCTGGTGATGAGGATTCCGCAGTTTAAGGGCGATATAAATTATATGTCATTAAAGTTGGGTAACTACGAACCTAGGCTGACGTAAAGAAGGGCTGAATACGGGAGATCTGGGTAACACAGATGGAAGTGGGACAGTGATTTGTCGCCAGCCTCTGGGGTCTGTACCTCTCTGCGGCGCACAAGGTCCCATCGGCCGCAGTAACCGGTTGGGAAGGGCCGGATGCCCTGGGCTCTGCGGGTACCTTACGCTGTCACCAAAAGCAAGAATTCAGTTTTCTGGATTCCCTCGTCTGCCTATTGCCTAGGGCGACCAGCGGCCGCTCCTCTGTCCCCGAGGCCGGGAGAAGTCGGCTCTGGGGCACCCGGCGATCTGTCCGTCCCCAGCAGAGACCTGGCACCGTTCACTCCATCACCCGGAACGGTAGGCACTCTCCCGGGGCATCCCACCCCGTCTCTCCCGGGCCGTGCTGCACGTGGGTCGCCGGGCTCGGCAGGGGATGTGGGAGGTGGGAAGGGACCCGAGGACTCGCGGTGCGTCCCTGGGACGCCGGGCGCGTCGTCTGGGCTTGTTCCCCCACCCCCCATCCCGCGGCCCGCCCCGGGAGAGACGGGGTGGGATGCCCCGGGAGAGTGCCTACCGTTCCGGGTGATGGAGTGAACGGTGCCAGGTCTCTGCTGGGGACGGACAGATCGCCGGGTGCCCCAGAGCCGACTTCTCCCGGCCTCGGGGACAGAGGAGCGGCCGCTGGTCGCCCTAGGCAATAGGCAGACGAGGGAATCCAGAAAACTGAATTCTTGCTTTTGGTGACAGCGTAAGGTACCCGCAGAGCCCAGGGCATCCGGCCCTTCCCAACCGGTTACTGCGGCCGATGGGACCTTGTGCGCCGCAGAGAGGTACAGACCCCAGAGGCTGGCGACAAATCACTGTCCCACTTCCATCTGTGTTACCCAGATCTCCCGTATTCAGCCCTTCTTTACGTCAGCCTAGGTTCGTAGTTACCCAACTTTAATGACATATAATTTATATCGCCCTTAAACTGCGGAATCCTCATCACCAGGCCCACGGCCCCAACTGTGAGGAAAAAAAAAATGTAAATCTGAAACACGTCCTTGAACTAAGCTTGTACGTACTGATGAGAGCATCTTGGACTCTTAGAAGGGTTTTCACAGCCTCTCAAATAGGGAAATTATCTATGGGAGGTTTGGTCCTAAAACAAAAAGGAAACAGTCCACCGAGAGTAAATGCCTTTCACTGCTTTACTCTTGTGTCTAGTATTTATATTCAGTTCTATGCAGGATACTGGAGAAGGCAATGGCAACTCACTCCAGTACCTTTGCCTGGAAAATCCCATCGACGGAGGAGCCCAGTAAGCTACAGTCCATGGGGTCGCAAAGAGTGGGACACGACTGAGCGATTTCACTTTCATATGCAGGATACAGATCCTTTTTCCTTGTTGTTCCCTCTGCCTGAAATGCTTTTTTTTTTCCTCCCTAGGTCTTCCTAATGACTACTTCCTTTTACGTCGGGTCACAACTCAAATGTCACCATCTCTAGAAAACTTTTCGTGGTCACTTGAGCTAAAGCCACTTCCTCCTTTCTCCAACCCATTACATTCTTCATAACTCTCATCATGATTTTTTTCTCACCTGTTTCTTGTCTATTTTTTTCCCCATCCTTCCTCATTAGAATATATGCTCCCAGAAAGCAGGGAAGAGAAACCAGTTGAATGCGGTTTCTAACTCACCTAGTTCTTAGTGCCTGAAGCCAGTACTCCATCAAAGTAGTTGCTCAATAAGTCTTTGTTGACTAATGGGTAGACAAGTGCCAAGTGACTATTAGCAAGGTCAGGTATTGCTCCAGGGACAGGGTTATCGCTTGGTCTCATCTAGCAGGGTGAGCTGGAGGTGGGAACAATGAGATGGAGGTGGGAGAGGACAGAGGAGAAAGCCCAGAGGTGGAGAAACTGGGATTCATGTGTTTGAGAAACTGAGATTAATGTCTTCCAAATAGGAGTCATCCAGGGGACTAGAGGAGAAACAAATGAGAACCAAGATGTAGGTGAAGCCAGCTTATGAAAGCCTGCCTGATCACCCCCACCCCCATCCATTTCTATCTCTATCACTTTTGAAAACATTTATTTTTGGCTGCACTGGGTCTTTGTTGCTGTGCGTGGGCTTTTTCCACTTGTGGCAAGTGGGGGCCACTTTCTAGATTTGATGCACCGGCTTCTCATTGAGGTGGTTTCTCTTGTAGAGCACAGGCTCAAGGGCTTGTGGGCTTCAGTAGCTGCAGCATGTGGGCTCAGTATCTGTGGCACACTGGCTTAGTTGCTCCCGAGTCATGTGGAATCTTCCTGGACCAGGGATCGAACCTTTGTCCCCTGCATTGGCAGGTGGATTCTTATCTGCCTACTCCATCACATTTTTAAACTGGACACTTTTATTGAGATAATTGTGAGTTCACATTGTAGTTGTAGGAAATAACAGAAAGGTTCCTTGTATGCTTTGTCCTGTTTGGCCCAAGGGTAGCATTTTGTGAAACTACTGTATAACATTACAATCAGGATATTAACATGGCTAGATTGATTCATGTCTCAAACACTTTGGTAATTACTTTCAATTTCAAATTTTTGGTAAAATTACTCTGATTTTTTAAAGAAATGAATATTATTTTACAGGATGTCGTCTCTTGTTTTAATGGAATCAACTTTTTTTTAAGGTGAAGAATGTTTTATTTTCCCAATTAGAACTTAGTGAGGGTTCAGATTCATCTATAAAAGACAGTCCAAAATCTTTGGAACTTGTCTCTGACCATTCACTTCCTCACTCTATCCAGGACTGTCGAAGGAACGTTTTAAGCAATACTGTACATGACTTGTCAATTCTGAAATCAGACAGGATGCAGTGTTAACTAATATGCTGAACTATGCCTAGCCACTAATGGGCCTTTCTCTCTCCTTGGACATTGGATGAGACTGCCAATGAGTGCCTCCCAGAGGGAAGTGATTCAAGACAAAGGCCTGTTCTGCCAGTGCGATATGCTGGGAATATCAACTATGCTTGCTACAGAATGTGCATGGAGGCTGCTGGCCGGTCTCCCCAATGCCAGCAAGAGGACATAGGTGCAATCTCTCAAGCTTTCCATGTCACTCAAGTGATCACGCACGTTGATACCCATCATTAGCTGTGTTGTTCCTACCTCACTTGGTGCCCATGAGCAGCAGTTCCTCTGGTGTTTGACCCTCACTGAAATGGATTTTTCATTGGTGTGCATTTTCAATCAGCATTTTCCCTCCTGTCTCTACCTCTGTTTTGTTTGAAAAATCCAAATCGTTTAACCCTCCTACCCACTTCTTTTTCTACAACTTCGCATTCATAGCAGGTTTTCATTTTGTCCTTCGATTGTGTGGCTTGCCTTAATCCTCTGATAGAGCTTCAAATTGTTTATTCCTTAAAAAAAAAAAATTTTTTTTTCAAGTGACCTGGAGTTTAGCCAGCTCAAGCCAGTCTCTGAGTTTGGCTTTGTGTCCATAAGCTGCAGTTGGGAGAAATGCAAGAAAATGCCCAAACAGAATAAAACAAATGATCTATTTAGTCTCATTTCCTCTCTTGGAAGAGGTCCAGCTTTGAGTGCTTTGGAAGAAGATGAAAATCCCCCCCCCGCCCCACCCCCACCATTCCCTCAAACACCCAAACAGTACGACCTTGTATTTAAATAAAAACTACCCTTAGCTCCCAATGGTTGATGGTGTTTTGTCTGGAAGAACTACTGATGTTTCTATAATAAGATAATAATGGTTGCTCCTCTCCTATCTAACCCCTAATTTAAAATACATTTCATCACAAGTCGACTTGTTACACAACTTCACAGATGCAAATGCTGTTTCACAAGATGGTTTTAACCAGAGGCAAGGAGATTGGCTACAACAGTTCACTTTGACTATTAGTTTCTGGGGCTGTTGCATTGGTCTGATTTCTTTTTTTTTAGCTTATAATAGGCAATTGCCTTTTTATTTCCCTTTCAAGTTGGCTTTCAAATAAATCCAGTTTCCTCTTGGTAACTTCTGAAATAATTCACACTTTCCCATTGTCATCAATATTTTTCTCCAAGAGCTTCAGAGAAAAGACATCGCTAGGTGCTCTGTTGAGGATGACTTGCTACTTATATTTGACCAAAGAAAATGGAAAGCCCTGGGCGCTGATGGTCATTGTGATGCTCACCCATTAAGACAAGAGCCTGACTCTTCTTCCTTTTATCACTGAACAGGGATGCCACGTCTCTTCTTTTATACCCTCTCTGCCCTTCTTCATACCTGCATCACTGTGTCTCCCTCACCACTCTTCTCTCTCAAAAGTTACCAATAACTTCGAATGCCAACCCCAGTGGTTTTCCATCATTCATTATCACCCTTGTTCTCTTGGCACCATTGAACTCTGCTGTTTTGTCGATTTTTGAAATTCCTTTGCCTCTTCTCTCTCCTCCAGTTCCTCAGCCAGCCTTTAACTTTAGCTCATCAAATCTTCCTCCTTCCACATGCGGATGCCATATATCTGCCCTCCTCTGTCTCCTCTCCTTCAAATATTCTGTCAGTGGCAGGACCATTGATTGGTTTGTGGCCACCCCCATCTATTCTGTCTTTTGATTGCCAAATCTGAAGAATTATCTCTCCTGATTTATGCATCTCCTTGTTGGCAGTGGTGACATGGTGTCTTTACTTCTTCTAGCCAAGGGATGGACACATGACCACACTCACTGGATCCTTTCCCAGGACCCTGAATTCTGAAAGGAGTGGAGAAAGTAGTTGGAACTGACTCATCCTAGCTTGCTAAGATTGTTTATGAGTTCTTCCCATCTGGATCTCCAGAACCACCTTGGTCCCTGACTCTTCTGATTAGAAGTCCTCACTGGACTCTTCTTTGTTAGATTTGGTTTCTGTTGCTTGTAACCAAGGACTCTTAACAGAGGCATTCTAGATGCATGTAACTTTGCTTAGTTCTGGATGATTTCCAAGCCTGTATCTACAGATGGCCTTGACCCCTGTCCAAGTTCCTACTCCCATTATCTCCAAATACCTGGCAGATATTCTAATTCATATCCCACCATCAGCTCCCACCTAACATGTCTAAAGCCAATTTATTATCTCCTTGCCAAAGCATCCCTTCCTCCTGAACTCCATAAGGCAGCAGTCCCCAACCTTTGGGCAACAGGAAACAGTTTCATGGAATACCATTTTTTTCCATGGATAGGGGATAAGAGGGCTGGTTTCAGAATGATTGGAGCACATTACATTTATTGTGCACTTTATTTCTATTCTTATTACATCAATTCTGCCTCAGATCATCAGGCATTAGATCTAAAAGGTTAGGGACCCCTGCCATAAGGATTTTAAAGGGATGACTACCATCTCAGTCACAGAAATGAGAAGATGGAAATGAATTCTGACAACACCTCTTCCCTTTATTTATCCTATATCCAGCCATTTCCTGGATGGGATTAATAGCGTCTTCTTGACGTCTCTCATTACTCTGACACTGTTGCCTGGAAAATCCTATGGGTGAAAGAGCCTGGTGGGCTGCAGTCCATGGGGTCGCAAAGAGTCAGACACGACTGAGCGAGTTCACTTTCACTTTTCACTTTCCTGCACTGGAGAAGGAAATGGCAACCCACTCCAGTGTTCTTGCCTGGAGAATCTCAAGGATGGGGGAGCCTGGTGGGCTGCCATCTATGGGGTCACACAGAGTCGGACATGACTGTAGTGACAGCAGCAGCAGTAGCAGCACTCACATATATGGACCCTAAATAGGCTTGGCTGGAACTCCTCTCTCCTCCACTTTGTTCATCTTTATGGGCCTTTCCTCTCCTTTCATATTTCAAGCTAACAGGCTTCTTTCTACGTTGATTTTCAAGCAATATGCAGACTTCTTTACATGATAGCGATAGCGCAAGACTCTGAGAGGGGGAAACCAGAACTTGCAAGACCTCTTAAGGACTAGCCTTGGATTTAGTACAATGTCACTTCTGTTGCAAGGCTTCCCTGGTAGCTCAGCTGATAAAGAATCTGCCTGCAATGCAGGAGACCCCAGTTCGATTCCTGGGTTGGGAAGATCCTCTGGAGAAGTGATAGGCTACCCACTCAAGTATTCTGACCTGGAGAATTCCATGGACTGTATAGTCTATGGGGTTCTGTTGCATTCAGTCACTTCTGTGACATTCAAAGTAGAACTATCTCAAAGAAGGAGTAGTAGGCTCTGCTTCTTGATGAAAGAGACAATAGTCACCTAGGACTGCCATAATAATAAATCACAGAACTTAAACAACAGACATTTATTCTCACACAGAGATCTTAGAAATCCAAGATCAAGGTACTCTTAGGATTGGTTTCTGGTGAGACCTATCTTTCTGTCTTGCGAATGGCTCCTTCTCACTGTGTCCTCATGTAGTCTTTTTGTGTGCATGAAGAGAGAGAGATCTTTGTTGTTTCCTTTTATAAGGACACCAGTTGTATTGGAGAAGAGCCTCACACTCTTCTCACATCTGTGGTTTCCTCACAGATATGCAGAAAATAGCTCTAATGGCAGAAAGCAAAGAGGCACTAAAGAGCCTCTTGATGAAGGTGAAAGAGGAGAGTGAAAAATCTGCCTTAAAACTCACCGGTCCCATCACTTCATGGCAAATAGATGGGAAAAAAATGAAAACAGTGGCAGGTTTTCTTTTTATTGGGCTCCAAAATCACTGCAATAGTGACTGCAGCCAGGAAATTAAAAGATGCTTGCTTCTTGGAAGAAAAGCTATGATAAACCTAGATAGTGTATTAAAAAGCAGAGACATCACTTTGTTGACAAAGGTCTGCAGAGTCAAAGCTATGGTTTTTCCAGTCATAATATACAGATGTCAGAGTTGGACCATAAAGAATGCTGAGCAGTGAAGAATTGATTCTTTTCAACTGTGATCCTGGAGAAGACTCTTGAGAGTCCCTTAGACAGCAAAGAGATCAAACCAGTTAATCCTAAAGGAAACCAACCCTGAATATTCATTGGAAGGACTGATGCTGAAGTTCTAATACTTTGGTCATCTGATGCAAAGAGCCAATTCATTGGAAAAAAAAAAAAACCCTGATACTGGGAAAGATTGAGGGCAGGAAGAGAAAGGGATGACATAGCATGAAATAGTTGGATGGCGTCACTGACTCAATGGACATGAATTTGAGCAAACTCCAGGAGACCTGGAGGACAAGGAGGCCTGCTATGCTGCAGGCAGTAGGGTTACAAAAAGTCAGATGTGACTTAGCAACTAAAAAACAATTCTAACTACTTCCTTGAAAGGCCTATCTTCAAATTAGCCCCACACTGGTTGGGGCTTCAACATATGAATTTTGGAGAGACACAATTTAGCATAAAACAAGAAAAGTGGAAAAGTCACTTTGAAAAGGACCTGCAGAATGGGAGGGATCAATTTTGGACTTAATCCACCATCTTTCTCTGCCACTGAATTAATAATTTTCATGCTTGACAATTTCCCCTTCTCAGCCTAGCTGGTGTTGAGATCTCCTCGCTCAGCACTCTTGTAGCTCTAAGTACGGGTTGTTTATGTCTCATGACCACATCCTGTCTTGGGTATAAGCTTTTGCTTTAAGCTCTAACTTCAAGGCAATCACAACTTTTTTCATATGTTTAAGTTTTCATTTCTGTGTTCTCTTCTAGCTCCCTATACCATTGCATGGGGGTAGATCTAGACCACCAGACAATGGGAACCAGAAAACCTAGGTTATTGTCCCATTCTGCCTTCTCTTGATTGTGTTTGTGAGCAAGTAATTTGATTTCTCTGAGCCTCAGTTTGAAAGAAGAATAGCAATGCCTTTTTAGGTTTGTTGTGAGAGGAAATATGATATTTAGCAGTAAGCATTTTTGGAAATCCAAAGAACTTCACAGATGTGATTACTTGCCTTACTCTGGTTGGGCTGCCATAACAAAATACATAGACTGAGTGGTTTAAGGAAGAGAAATTTTCTGTCAGTTCTGGAGACTGGAATTCCAAGATCAGGGTGCCAGCACGGTCAGTTTCTAATAAGACTCTCCCCCTTTGGTTCTGGGTGCCTTCTTCTCAATGTGTGCTCACACAACCTCTTCTTCGTGTCTGTGAATGGGAGAGAGAAAAAGAGAACTCTGATGTCCCTCTCATAAGGAAACTAAACCTATTGGATCAGGGGCCCACCCTCATGACCTCATTTAATCATAGTTTCTTCCATAAAGACCCTGTTTCTAAATTCTGTCACACTGCAGAATAAGGCTACAACAGATACATTTTGAGGGGACAAACATTCATTCATAACATTACTGTTGTTTGGGGCACCTTGGGTGGCACTTAGAAGTAAAGAACCCACCTGCTAATGCAGGCGACATAAGAGATGTGAGTTCGATCTCTGGGTCAGGAAGATCCCCTGGAGGAGGAAATGGCAACCCACTCCAGTATCCTTGCCTGGGAAATGCTATGGACAGAGGAGCCTGGTGGGCTATAGTCCAAAGGGTTGCAAAGAGTCAGTCATGACTGAAGCAACTTAGCATGCACGCACTGTTGTTTTTTCTGGGAGAATACAAACATTCAGCCCACAACATTATTATTGTTAATTCTGAAACACGCAATTGATTGTTGTTTTTTTTTTAAATATTTATTTATTTGGGTACTCCAGGTTTTAATTGCAACATGTGAAATCTAGTTCCCTGAGCAAGGATCGAATCTGGACACCTTGCTCTGGGAGAGCAAAGGCTTCTGGGCTACTGAGGAAGTCACGCAATTGATCTTTACTGGTCTGTCTTGGTTCTTTGTTGATTCTGCTCTATATCAACTCTTCTGGTGTGCCTTCCATAGTGCCTGACACATCATAGAAATCAATAGATAAGAGCATTTATTATTGTTTTTCCAGTCCTTATGGACAGATATTTGGGAAAGGGAAAGTGAAGGCAAGTGTTTTGAGATTTCCAGTTCTAAACAGAAGGAATGTCTTTTTCTAGGGTCCCAACTTCACCAGCTTAGAAAGCTGTCTTCAAATGTCCAGGAAGACCCCTGAATTATCAAAGGTGACTCAGACTGCAGAATGAGAATAACCAGGGTTTAAAATCTCAAGAATGGCTTCTGAGTGAAAAAGAAATTTTTTTTTAAAATCACAGTTTGCTTAATAATCTCTGTAGCCAGTCACAGGGCAGGAGCTGAAATGCACGGCCTCTTGCCTCCCTGTAGGGTAGCTCCTGCAGTCCCAAGCTTCCAGCATCTGCTGTGGAGAAGGTCCCTGTGTTCTACCCTCTTCAGCTTCCCCCTTATCACCTCTCCTTACACACCATTTTAGATTTAATGCAGATAACTATGTCCCATCCTTATGAGACCTTGAGAAAAGCTGGTTTTTATTAAAGAAAAAATCAGTTATTAAATCATACCAGGCATAGAGATCCATTGTCATTTTTAAAGTAATAATTCCATAAGGGACCACTAAAGAAGCCTCCGTAGTCTTTCCAAACTATGCCTTGTGCATTTCTACACTGAAGAATCTAGGAACCAATGACTGAACCTCAAGGGACCCTGCAAGTGTGATCTTTGACTAACTGTATCTATCAACACACACTGCTGATGCCTGTGTCATCTGAGCATTGAACATTTCTTCAAAGACTTCTAGAGTCAAGAAGGAACCTTACTGATCAACAAGCCAGCATTTCTTAAAAGTATAACCAAAGATGGCTGCAAGATCATCTTTGAGATTCTTATTAAAGTTGCACCTGGGAATCCATCTCAAGATCTACTCATTCAGCAGCCACCTCAATATGAACTTTTTTAACAAGCCTGTCATATACATCATTTATACACATACATCTAAACACTGATGTAGTCCAAGCCTTTACTTCTTTAAAACATTTTTAATTGAAGTATAGTTGACTTACCATGTTGTGTTAGTTTCAGATGCACAGCACAATGATTCAGTTATACGTGTTTATATCTATTCTTTTTCAGATTGTTTTCCCTTATAGGTTATTACAAAATATTTAGTAGCGTTCCTGTGCTATACAGTAGATTCTTGTTGTTTAGTGTGTGTGTGTGTGTGTGTGTGTGTGTGTGAGTTCCAAACTTCTAACTCCCCTCACCCCTTTGTCCTTTGGTAACCATAAGTTTGTTTTCTGTGTCTGTGGGTCTGTTTTATCAAAAGTTTTACTTAGTTTTAGGTTTGAAGGATTTGTTAACAAAATAAACCACTCTTTACTCACAAATAAACAATTCAATTTTTTATAGAAGATTATTTGACTTAATCTCATTATACAGTCATTAAAAGGAAATAAATAGAAACAAAAGAGAGAAGTAACAGCATCAG
>SJYC01055275.1:0-36526 GCA_006408675.1 Madoqua kirkii | reverse complement strand
TAGTGGTAGTCTGTCTGATTCCTCAGTTTGTGATCATATCAATCACACAACACTGCCCCACCTTATTTGAGAATGAGTGGAGCACAGTGTTTGGTCTAGAGGGAGGAGTAGAGGAGTTTGTGAACTTCTAAAAGTAATGGATATATCCGCCTTTTGTTTTATTTTATGCCCACTCTCTACTGCAGAACCAGAAATACAGTAGGTGCTCAACAAATATTTGTTTAATTAATGAAAGAGCAGTGATGAATTCAAATGGATGCGCCTCTGTAGGTGGGCTTTCAGGCAAGGGAACAAAATTTTATGTTATAATTGTCTATTTGATTTTCCTTCTCTCTGAACTGTGAACACTTGCTTCTGTGATGGCTTCTCTGAATTGTGAACACTTGCTTCTCTTAGTTGGCCAAAACTACCATAACAGCATCCCTTAGACTGGGCAGCTCAAACAACAGGAAATTATTTCCTCACCATTCTGGAGACTGGAAGTCTGGGACCAAGGTCAGAACAGTTTTGATTTCTTCTGAGTCCTCTCTCCTTGGCTTGCAGATGGCCACCTTCTCACCATGTGTCCACATGATGATCTCTCTGCATTCACATGTCCACTGTCTCTCTTGGTCCATGTCTTGACTTTGTCCTTTTATAAGGACACCAGCACACCAGATTAGGGACAACCTAATGACATGTTTTAACCTAATTATCTCTTTGAAGGCCCCATTTCTAAGTACAGTTGCATTCTGAGGTTAGAGCTTCAACATAGAAATTTGAAAGAAGATACACTTCATTCCATAGCAGTATCTGTCTTATTTTTGTATCCTTAGAACTTCACAAGGGGTCTAGCACTCAGTTTCCTAAGTGGATTGGATAAATTAAGAAAGGAAATAATTTTTATGGTGTTGTAGGTCAATTATACTTCATTTTTTAAAAATGAAAGGAAAAAGAAAGAATAGAATATGTAAGGATAAATGGTGGGATGGATAGATGGATGATGGGTAGATAAATTGGTGGATGGATGAGTGGGTATCTGGATCTTGTGTGTGGTGTTTCACTGAGATGGACAGCCTCCTGCCAACATCTGACCACTAGACTGGGGACTCATGTTTGTACAATATTGTCTTACATTTTGCTTATATATTCCATTTATTGCTCAACTCTGGTCCATGAAGACAGAGGATTTTTTCTGTCTTGCTTACTGGAACAAAGCTGGCACCTAGCAGGTGTTCAGTAAGAATCTGGTGAATGAATAAGTGAGTGAATTAATCTTCTCCTCTGACCCCCATCTGGATACTTCAAGACCCAGCAAAACGCTGCTCTTTTTCTGAGACGCCTTCCCAGACCACTCAAATCTGTAGCAGTTTTGCTACTCCGAGGTGGGAGTGGGTTGGGATAGCCTCACCAGCTGCTAATTGTGTTTCTTCAGCATTAACATGCTTTGATTCATTGAGTCATATAAGTAAAACAGCTTGTATATCTACAAAATTCAGATTCCCTAGCACCACACCCAAGTAGAATGAATCCACAGGTCTGGTGTAAGGCATTGGAATCAGCATTTTGATATGCTTCTCCCAGCATATTCTGAATTACATAGTCCAGGCCTTAAGAAACTGCAAAGTTAAATACTGGGAACCTGAGATCTTAACTCCTTGAGAATTTAGCCAAATCTTCTGCATTTCTCTATTTTTCTGCAAATAGATAGCTGGTAACTTTCCCTGCATTCATCTTAGAAGCATATACTTTTCCTCTGATAGACTTGCATGAACTATCTTTTCTGATTACGTATGCTGGATGGTGGGGAGGGACTTGAGCCACAGTAGGTTTTATGAATCCCAGACCCCTTGGTATTTCTGTTACAAGGTCCCAAATGCCTCTAAGAAGTAGCCAGGAGAACTGGTTCTCAGGACAAAGACTGCAGATCCAAGGGCAAAGGTCCTAAGGGCCAACTGATTTATTCCCTTGGTTTATTTTACCTTCTTTCTTAACCTCTCAACTCTCACCCTGTGTCCATGAGCTTACAACGTGGGTGGTTGTGGTATTATGTTGGAAGGATGCTAAAGCTGTTGGGAATTAGTGAGTATTTCACTGGGGAAAGATTTTTTTTTCTTGCTTCTTTGTTGGTCTTGTGTTTGGGAACTGACTAGAAGCACTTATTTCCCTCTGACTCTTCCTTCATCCCCTCTTTCTCCTCTTCTTCTCTCTCTATTTTTTCTTATGTCTCCTCTTCCTCCATCTTCTCATCAATCTCTCTTCTCCATCCAACACCTACCATATAGTTTTCGGAGCATGTTTGAGAGTCTGGCTCTGTATCAAGAGTTTTACAACTCTGATCTCTAGGATCCTTATAACACTCTGGCACAAGAACAAACCCAAATGCCTGCTTGGAATGTTTAGACCCTAGGGAGTGGTGGGAACCATGGCAAACATCCTTTGTAAAGGAGGCTGCTGCTACTCATCTCCCTCTGAATGGCCAGGTGGGGTCTTCTGACTTTTTCAAGAAAGGCTATAAATGCAAATATTTATGTGAAATCTCTTGGTTTTTAAATGCTAGAAACTAGCATTTAAATTGATTTTTTAAATTGTATAAGTAAAACAAACCAAGAGGTTTAGTTTTGCCTGTGGACCACCAATCTGTGACCTCTGCCATCCGCTAGAGGGTGGCTCCCATGGGCCTAGAGCATCATGACACGCAGCCACTGACCCCAGATTCTGGGAGTCATAGAGATCATTGTCTTCTTGTGTGTCATCCCAGGATTCACAAAGAACTATGGCTACAAAGAAGAAAGGTTCAGATAAGCCAAAAAATAATATTTTGTAGAGCTGCACCCTTGGGTGTAGTAATGGTTAGTCACATGTGGTTATTTATATGTAAATTAATTAAATAAAATGTAAAATTCGATTCCTGAGTCACACTAGCCACATTTCATGTGGTAGTTGTTTGTATAACTTCTATATCAGCAGCAGCACAGATATAGACCATTTCCATCATCAGGAACCTTCTTCTGGACAGTGCTATTGAGAATCTGATTCTGGACATGACTCTTTTCTCTGTCCTCCTCTCCTCATAACACACCTCTCTGTTGCCTAACCCCCTAGGGTAATCTCAGCCAGTGAAAAGAGAGTTTATCTGAAGGGAGAAAAGAAAATCATTTCATATGTGTTAATGGGAGAAGCTGAGTTGAGCTCACCTTTCTCTCAGTGAATATGTGTATCATAGTGCCCTTTTGGAGACTTTTGCCTGCCTCTGATTAGTTCAGAAAAAAACTAATTCTTGGAAGGTATTTCAGAACAGAGAGAGGAGCTGCAAGACCTTACAGGATTTGTTTTGAGGGGGTGCCAGCAGTCCACACCTGGGAACTGTCTCCTAGTGCTGTCTCCTGCTGCTTCTGCAAGGTCATTAGAGTAAGTTAGTCCAAGGTAGTCCTGGCTCAGTGATGGGAAAGAAAATACATGGAGATTTTCAGATGCATAAAGGAGGAAAGAGATCTCAGAGGGAATGTAAGACAGCTAATAAAATAAGACAAGCTTGAAATTAATGATGATTCAAAAATGCCAGAGTTACCAAATTCCTTTTTTTTAAGATTCAGTAAGAAAGTGAAAAGTTGAAACATTTACCCAACATGAAGAAATTGCTAGAATAGTTATCAGCCAAGATGTAATTAGAAAAGACTTGGATGAGTCGAGGCGTCTGCAGGGTTGGCAGAGGGTAAGGGATGGGTATAAAGTGGATCTGCCAAATTGCTCTATGATTCAGGACCTGGGTGGGTGGGAAGCCAGGATGTCAGGGGAGAGGAAAGCCAAAGGAAGAGCTATCTTTGCAGAAAGTTTGCTTAGGACAGCCATCTGGAATCGTGACAAGGAGACTTAATGGAGGATTGGAACGAGCAACATAAAAAGAGAGGAGTGAACCTTTTCAAGGTGGTTCAAAACTAATTGCAAGAGACACGAAAGAGCTAGTCAGATGGAGATCAAAGTGTCAGCTTTATTACTGATAAGAAGCTCTTCTGGAGGACACAGCTTGCTAGTACTCTTCTAAATTGAACTTACCCCCAACCCCAACATCAGGCAAAACTGATGGGCGGAGCCTGCTCTGCTTAAGCCCAGAATGCACTTTCTCTGCAGGCAAGCAGCTCCCCTGAGAGAGTTGCTGAGCATGTTCAGTTCCTCTTCCAGATGCACCAATCAGGTGGGACAAGAAGCCTGGAGTGTCGCTCTACTGGAAATCTCCTGATAGGGAAACATGAGGCTAGTGACTAAGTATTCTCCCTCCCAAACTTCCCTCTTCCCCTCCAACACTTCCTTCTTCCCCTTTAACAATATCAACTGGTCTCAAGAAAATGGCACATTGGTTTTAAGGATATGAGGGAATCAGAATTGCAAAGTCATTAGAATCTGAAGAAAATGTATGCTTGCTCGCTCGCGCTCGCTCTCTCTCGCTCGCTCGCTCTCTCTCTCTCTCTCTCTCTCTCTCTCTCTTTCAGGTTCCTGACACTAGATTTTTACATGGACAGGTTTATTGAGGCCCTTCAATTTCATTGCATCTTCTCACCCCCTCTGCTTCTGCATTCTGTGGATTATCACATTGACTTTCTGAGTTGGCTTCTGTTATTACTCTCCAATTTACTGATAGGAAAACTGAGGCTCAGAGCTGTTAAATGCCTGGTCTAAGTTCACTCAACTGGTACATGGAGGAGCCGGGATTTGAACCCAGGCCTGCGCCCTTAGCTACTGCTCTCTATTACTGCCCCAGGACAGGTGGAAAGCCTGACTGGCCCAGTGTCTTTGTTTTCATACCAGACTCTGAACAGAATGTGTGGATCCGTAGGCTTGGAGAGAGTTGTCCTGTCCGGCAGAAACCAAAACCCTCTCCCTTTGTTGTTGTTCAGTTGCTAAGTCATGTCCGACTGTTTGCAACCCCATGGACTGCAGCACGCCATGCTCCCCCGTCCTTCACTGTTTCTCAGAGTTTTCTCAGATTCATGTCCATTGAATCGGTGATATTATCTCATTGTCTGCCACCCCTTTCCCCCTTTGCCTTCAGCCTTTCCCAGCATCAGGGTCTTTTCCTTGGAACCACCTATCAGCCGTGGAGCAGTCAGTCGATGATTGAGAGAGTGGCTCCAGAGCAACACAGTGTGTGTATGTGTGCACAGTCACCGAGTCATATCCGACTCTGTGTGACCCTGTGGACTGTAGCCCACCAGGCTCCTCTGTCCATGGGATTTCCCAGGCAAGAATACTGGAGTGGGTTGCCATTTCCTTCTCCAACAGGTCTTCCCAACCCAGGGATTAAACCCATGTCTCTTGCATTGTCAGGCAGATTCTTTTACCACTGTGCCACCTGGAAAGCCCAACACAGATCAATGTTCAAATTCCAGTTCAGCCAGTGACTTGCTCTGGGACCGTGAGCCAGTCACTTCTACTCTCTGAGCCTCAGTTTCCTCACCTGTAAAAGGAGATTTTTCCATTTCATGGGAATGTTATAGGAGTTCATTGAGGTACTGAATATTAAAACTTAACACTGAACATTGAATCAAATCATATTGTTCTTTTTGTTATAGAAGAGTCAGAACAGGAAGTGCTAAACTTTTCATCATTTACCCAATTATGACAATCCTTTTCATGCCACTGGAGCTTTGTCCATGGTGTTCCTTTTGCCTGGAATGCTTTCCCTCCCGTCCATGTAACTCCTGCAGTTTGATGACCTCCTACTCATGTTTCAACACCTAGCTCAATGCTCACCTCTTTTGGAGCCTTCTAAGAGTCTCCTAAGCAGAATGACATCTCAACTAGGTCCTTCTTCCCTTCCCTATTAGGGCTTTTAAATAAAATAGCAGCTCAAAGATCTGATAACCTGTCTCTCTTCCCAACTCCCAACAAGGTTCAGTTCAGTTCAGTCGCTCAGTCGTGTCTGACTCTTTGTGACCCCATGAATCGCAGCATGCCAGGCTTCCCTGTCCATCACCAACTCCCAGAGTTCACTCAGACTCACATCCATCAAGTCCATGATGCCATCCAGCCATCTCATCCTCTGTCGTCCCCTTCTCCTCCTGCCCCTAATCCCTCCCAGCATCAGAGTCTTTTCCAGTGAGTCAACTCTTCTCATCAGGTGGCCAAAGTACTGGAGTTTCAGCTTTAGCATCATTCCTTACAAAGAAATCCCAGGGTTAATCTTCAGAATGGACTGGTTGGATATCCTTGCAGTCCAAGGGACTCTCAAGAGTCTTCTCCAACACCACAGTTCAAAAGCATCAATTTTTTGGTGCTCAGCCTTCTTTACAGTCCAACTCTCACATCCATACATGACCACAGGAAAAACTATAGCCTTGACTAGACAGACCTTAGTCAGCAAAGTAATGTCTCTTCTTTTGAATATACTATCTAGGTTGGTCATAACTTTTCTTCCAAGGAGTAAGCATCTTTTAATTTCATGGCTGCAGTCACCATCTGCAGTGATTTTGGAGCCCCCCAAAATAAAGCCTGACACTGTTTCCACTGTTTCCCCATCTATTTCCCATGAAGTGATGGGACCGGATGCCAACAAGGTTAGAGCTTCTCAAAATGAGAGAGCTATGCCTGAGTCATAAAACTGTCCTTCATTTAACAAGGACACCATGTTAAATGCTCCATAAATGTTTGAGCAAATGAACACATCATCATAGCTATCTGATGCTGCTTAATGATTCATGCTCTTATAAACAACGTAGTTATTGTCTCAGTTTCCATGATTCAGAAGTCTGGCATGGATTAGCTGGGTTCTCTGACTCTGACTCTGTCACAAGGCTGCCTGAAAGTGTGGCCCTGGGCTGCAGTCATCTGTCATCAGAAGAGTCAACTGGAAAGGATCCACTTCCACGTTCATTCATGCCATTATTGGCAGGAGTCAGTTTCTTGCAAATTGTTGAACTGAGAATTCACTTCTTCATGAGCTGTTGGCCAGAGGCTTCTTTTGATCCTTTGCCATGTGGGCCTCTCCATAGAGCATCTCACAACATGGAACTGTCTTCATTAGAGGGAGCAAGAGAGAGGACAAGAAAGAGTGCCAGCAAGAGTGTAGTAGCAAGAGAGTCTTCTGTTATCTAATCAAGGGAGTGACATACCATTACCTTCACTGTGTTTTGTTCACTAGAATCAAGTCACTAGGTACAGCCCACACTAAGGAGAGTGGGATTACACAAGGCTGCAAATATCAGGAGGAAGAGAGCATAGGAAGCCATGTCAGCAGCTGCCTACTATACTTAACAAGGCAAAGGGGAACAGAGGGGATCAAAAAGAAGAGAATGAAATGCTGAAAGGAAAGGAAGAGGAGGAGGGGAAGAAGAAATAAGAGTAAAGATGATAATGGAAGGGGGGGTGATCAGTCACCAAACACTGATTGGACATCTGTTGTGTTTCCTGTAAGATAATACAAGAGACATGAGGGCTATGATGTGATTCCTTTCTATGAGTGTTTTTCAAGATGGGGAGATGAAACACCCACGTAAGGGATGACTACGTAGTAACTCAGGGTCATCTGTGGGATGGGCTACATGGTTCATCAGACCCTAAGTATTATGAAATTGAGACGAAGGTGAACTCATTGGGTCTCGTATGCTGGGCAAGGTGGGGCTCAAGCTGGGGCTTGCTACGTGGGTAGACTTGGGATATGGAAGTAGCATGAAGAATGGTATAGGAGCAAGCTCAGATATGAGAAAGTGAAAGTGAAGTTGGTCAGTCATGTCCGACTCTTTGCGACCGCATGAGTTATAGCTTACCAGGCTTCTCCATCCATGGGATTTTCCAGGCAAGAGTACTGGAGTGGGTTGCCATTTCCTTCTCCAGGGATCTTCCTGACCCAGGGATCAAACCCAGCTCTCCTGCATTGCGGGCAGATGCCTTACCCTCAAGCCACCAGGGAAGATTTAGATATGAGGACTCATAAATAAATAAATAAATAAATAAATAAAAGGACTCAATAATAAATAAATACAAAGGATTCAACATACCTGCTGTGGGGGATTCTAGGAGGGCATTAGTGGGAGATGAGATTATGGAAGCAGATGGAGACCAGATCTTGAAGGTTCCTGAGAGTTTTGAGTTCCATTGGGTGAACAGGTGGGAGTCTTTGAAGGTGGCTGTGTAAATGAGGTTAAACACAAGTCTGGAATTAGAAACGCTGGCTTTCCAGGCCTCAGCTCTGTCGCTTACAGCTGTGAGAAGCTCCTGGGGCAAGTGATTTACATTCATGAGCCTCAGTTTCTTCATCTGTAACATGATAACATCTTCTCCATGAGCTTGTTGTGAAGACTAAATAAAATAATGCTATAAAGTGCTAATGTAATGCCTGTCATATAGTGAGCCCATCTTGAGTAGTTAAATAGTTGCTATTAGTATTTCTGAGTTGGGGGTGGGGGATGTGATTACCCTAAGAGATGGAGAAATTTAAAACATCCAAGTCTTCCTCTTATTGGCAAAACATTCATCTGGCCTTTCCCCTTGTCTCCTCCTGGTTGTAGACCCTGACAGATGAGCAATGGGAACCTAAAAAGTGACAGATGTGTCCAACTAGGACAGGACAAAGAGGGGAAGGATACAAAGGAATGACCAAACAATGCCTCGAATCATGGTCAATGGAGCTACAGGGGTTTAAGGAACTGTCTTTACAGAAATGTAACTCTGAGGCCAAGTCAAGGGCAAGTTCCCAAATTTGCATGGGGGCACTGGTACAGCTGTTCTCATTCAGAGGGAGGGGCCTGACTTGGATTCCAATGGCAGGAGCGTCCTTGGAGGTCAGTGGAATGGACATCCTTCCTTGTATTGTACTGTTGTTATTCTTTGAAGGAGGTTGTTGACCTGAGCAGTTGTGGGAGGGACCGTTGGGAAGGACCTTAGACTTGAGTGAATGAAGATCCTGATCTCTGGGGTGGTGGGGTTAACCTAAGTAAGTGAGAAAGTAGGGAAAGTTTGTTTGCTTTTTTCATCTACCGTTTTGCTCCTCCAAACTCCTTTTGGCCTTTTTATTGAAATAAAATGTACCCTCCAGAGTTGAGTCTCATGCTGTATTAATGTAATAGTTCCTCCTCTCCACTTCTTCCCATCAACGCTTACCAGTCCGGGGTTATATTCCCTCAGTAGTCCAGCGAACATTTCTTCTTCTCACTCTATTATCTCATAAAGTGTTGATACTCAGACTTTCAAATTTCAAGTACTAGTGAATTTTCAATGTTGAAACTTCCTTGTTGGGATAGAGATATAGATTTATTAATATCTCAACATGGAGGTTCCTAACTCTCTGTTTTGTCAAATAAATATCTTAAACAAACTTACTGTATAAATGACTTGTTTTTTTCAACCCCAAAGAAGAAAGAATAGTCTCAAGTAAGGGCAATCCATTGAATGGAACAATTTCAGCTTTTTGAGAAACTTTCCCTACACTGACTTTATTTTTTTTGTGATTGTACTATGATTTGGAAACTGTGGTCAGGGGTAATTTATGCTAAGGTGTTAATGGTTTCATAACATGTTCATTTTGGAAATATCAAGTATCTTCTATGTGTCAGCCCTTATGTTATATGCTGGACATGTGGAGATGAAGGAAACTTGGTGTCTGATGTCAATAAAAATTCAGTCTTGATTGGGAAACATTTGTGAACAATGATGCTGATTCCAGGGCTTCCCTGATAGCTCAGTTGGTAAAGAATCTGCCTGCAATGCAGGAGACCCTGTTTCAATTCCTGGGTCGGGAAGATCTGCTAGAGAAGGAATAGGCTACCCACTACAGTATTCTTGGACTTTCCTGGTGGCTCAGCTGGTAAAGAATCTGCCTGCAATGTGGGATACCTGGGTTTGATCCCTAGGTTGGGAAGATTCCCTGGACAAGGGAAAGGCCACCCACTCCAGCATTCTGGCCTGGAGAATTCCATGAACTATATAGTCCATGGCATCGCAAAGAGTTGGAAACTACTGAGCCACTTTCACTTTCATGCTGATTCCAATTCAGTGCCTCAGAGCATGCGGCGCTGTGCTGTAGCAGTTTAGACAAAAAGGTATCTGGGCTGAAGAGCAGGATGGAGAAAATTTCGTAGAGGAAGAGGAATTCACGAAAAGAAGTGCCTGCTGGAAAGATAGAGAGCTGTGTTTCTAAGGGCTGCCATTTATCTGGGAGCTATAGGTCGCTCAGTGCTTTGATGTCACCCAATTTTAATCATAATTCTGGAAGGCAGATAGTACAATTCTCATTTTACCATAAAGAAAAGTTCATTAGGGAAAGTCACATGCTGGAGGTCACAAAGTGAGAGGCAGACATGGGGTTTGAATCTAGCCCTGCCTGACATCAAAACCCATGGGTTTAACCCCCCGCAACCTTCCTTAGAAAGCCCTCAGTGGCCCTCTGACTCTTATCCATACTCTCAATTCCTCTCACAAGGAGATGAGAAGAAAATGCAGCCTGGGATTAGATTGTCAGTAGCTAAGGTTGCCAGATAAAATAAAAGTTGCCCAGTCAAATCTGATTTTCAGATAAATGATGAAACTCATTTAGTTTAAGTGTATCCCAAATATTACATGGGACATACTTAAAAAACATACATTTTTCATCTGAAATTCAAATTTAACTAGGTGGCCTTTATTGGTGTTCTGGATTTTTATCCACTACATCTGTACACCTTTTCAAAAGAACATGTTTATAACTGCATTTAAACCAGAACTTACAGAACTTAGAAGAGCTTTGAGTAAAAAGCTCTTTCTTCCTGTGGAAACTCAAGTTCTAGTATTGTCAAGCTTAAATTAGGTTTCAGTGAAGCGAGATGGATTTAAGCTAGCCCCCTCTAACCCCTTAAAATAGAAAGAGCAGTCTATTCGTTTTACTCAATATTGTGATTTCTTATGTAGAGAATGTCATGGAGCAGAAGAGTAGTTTTGAATGTCTCTAAAAGGAAGGCGGGGGGTTGGGGGGTGTGGGAGTCGGGGATAAGCGTCCTCCTAGATCATCCCAATTTGGGGATTCTCCAATCCTCTGGGAGCTTCTTAGGGTCTCCCACCCCATCCCCATTTCTCTTCTGTTCTGGACAGCTGAACCTCAGCTTGGCCTCTCATCTGGAGAATCCATCCCTTTGTAGGCCTCGGTGCACCTAACAGGAGGGAGCTGGGAGAGAGTACAATTTCAGAGCACTTAGCCACAAGAGCTTCCCTTTCTTCTCTTCTCCCTGCTATTTGACAAACAAGAAGGTTGTTTAATCACAGAAAGCAGACTGAAGTGGAGTTTTTATCTTGAGCCATTCACCAAAAGGATAAAATTTGGGTTGCCTTTGAAGAAACGAAAGAGAGTGGCTTCTTTCCCTTCTTCTTTCCTGTTCCATCAGCTTTTTTTTTTTTTTTTAAGTGACAGTTTGAAGGGAAAATGCTTACAGTATGGAAAAGACATAGAAAGCTCCCTGTTAAAGATACATAATCAAACCTTTGGGGCTAATGAAACCTAATGCTTGTCTGCATAGTTTCTCTTTTTCGCTTGACCATTGTTCTGCAAACCCTCTGACCCAAAGCTTCACGTTTTTGCCCTCTGTATTGCTGGGGCTGTTTAGAATTTGGGATCCAAGAGTTATGTCAATCTTGAGATTGTTTAAACATTTGGGGCAGTGTATGGGGAGAAGGAAATATGAAAGCAGACACTTGGCATACATTATTTCCTGTAATCCTCCCAACAGTCTCGTCAGGTAAAGTGCTGTTCTCCACACTTTACAGATTATGAAACTGAGACTCAAGGAGTTTCAGGGTAGATGAAGTCAGGTGAAGGCTTTGTGGAGGTGTTAGAACAGAGGGGCTGAGGTTGCTAATTTGATACCTACTGAAAGACTTCCTTGACTCACCCTAGTTGTAGTCTTTGCCTTCCAAATTACTCATCCTGACTCTAATAATGTTAAATCCCAAACTGCTATTGTAGTGTGGGTACTTTTCTTCTCACCACATGGGGTGACGTAGAACAAATCAAAGTCTTCCCAACTTCCTGACAGTTTGAATGGAATAACCCAAATAAGGCAACGTGCTCATTAGAAAATAGATACCAGGATTTTCAAACTACGGGCATGAATGCCATGCTGCTGCTAGTCAGATGGAATTTGCTGAACACTTTGGAAAGTTCCTTGGATTTTCACCCATAGACTTCATCTGCTCAGTAAGTGATTGAAAACATCCATATGAAAGCCACTGGGGCAGGTTTCAGCAACCTACCTGGTCCAAATGATTCCCTACTGCAGCTCTTTCCCACCATACCTACTGGAAGGTAGGTATGGTGGGAAGGGCTTTAAATACAAAATGAAGAGTCAGGTGGAGGTTAGGGCTAGGATTGAGAGGGAAAGAATTCAGGTGGTAGTGATCCACTCTGTGAATCACTCATTCATTCATGCAAATATTTATGTATCAGTAATGTTTATTGAGTCTCCACTATGTGCCAGGACCCATTCACAGTGTGGAGATTATAGCTATGAACACGATGGATGATACCATTCAACAAAGACTAGGTATTTTAGTAGTGTGGGGGGGAGCAGATAGTTTTGGTGATGAATTTTATTATTATATAATCACAATGTGTGGCAGTAGTTTCAAATGAGCTACACGTGTGTATCATGGGAGGAAGCTGGTCTTCTCCAAGGAGGGAAGATTCTGAGTTGAGATCTGAAGGATGAATAAGACTTAAAATAGGTGAGATGTGGGTGGCAGCGGGAAGAGAAAGCATCCTAAGCAGAGAGAACTGATGTGCAGAGATTCAGGGGGAAGAAAAGAACAGAATAGTAGTTTCTTCCTCTATCCCTGAGCCCCCAACTCTTGTGTTTGTGACATTCCCTTGCCTGCACAGTGAGACCCTGTCTATAGCTCCCCGGGATTCTTACCTAGCCAGGTATCTGTAATCAGGTATCTGTAATCTCTTGGACAGTCTTATTCAAGTTTTATCCCAGGATAATGCACATAGACAGGTAAGCAAGAACTTTTTGGAGAACTTAACAGGTTTCATTGATCCCATAGGACTCTGGCTTTAAAAAGTACAACTCAGGGAACTCAAACAGGGGCTCTGTATCAACCTAAAGGGATGGGATGGGGAGGGAGATAGGACGGAGGTTTAAGAGGGAGGGGGCATATGTATACCTATGGCTGATTCATGTTGGTGTTTGACAGAAAACAACAAAATTCTATAAAGCAATTATCTTTCAATTAAAAAATAAATAGTTTTCTTTTAAAGAAAGAAAAAAAAAAGTACCGATGCCTTATTTTCACATTCATTCCCTTCCTATAGCTCCAGCTGCTTCTCCGGCTGTATCTCCAGCCCCAGGGCCTATAAACTGAGCTATTTCTGGGAAGAGACTCTGTTCTCTTTCCATGCTATAGCCTGTGTTCTCCCCCTCTGCCTGGGACACTATCTGCTGCTACCACCTTTCCTGGATGACCCTTATTTCTGTTTCACAACTCAGCTCAGCTGAGTTAGTTCACTTAAAAATCTTCCCTTAACTCCCTTGGGCTGGGCCAAGGACCCTTTCTGAAAGCTCTCCCCGTTAGCATACCGGTGGCTCTGAATTCTGAATTTTGTCTTTTTAATGCTTTGTCCCCCTGCTACTGGAAAGCAGAGGCTATGATTTTCATTAGACCCCAATGCCTAGGACCCCTATGCTCTACAAGACATTCAGTCAGTACTTCCTAAACAAATTAGTGGAGTGCTCCAGCCTTGTCCTCAAAAGTTCACTCCCTAGCTCTATAGCTTTGATTCCTGTATAACTCAAACCTGCATGCATGAACCCAGACTCTAGCTGACTTCCAGCCATGGGACTCCAGCTCACAATTATCATTATACTCAGACCTTCCAAATTTCCATCTCTGTGAACCACAGGAGCTACTCTAAAGAGTTGTTCACCTCAAGCCCCTTGCTTTTTCTAGGACGTTTGTGAATTTCCTCCAAGCACTGGATCAAGTCCCCTTACTCCACAACCCACTGAATGTCCTTATTACTTCTGAGCCAACATTTAGCAAGCATGTAATCTGGGTCATACCAGGCCCAGAGTTGGCTTTTTTAAAAACTTGCCATTCCACGGGAGGTCTGGGGACTAGCATCCATGGCATTACCTGGGAGCTGTTTAGAAATGCAGAATCTCTGGTTCTACCTTTGACCTAATGAATGGGAATCTAAATTTTAACAAGATCCTAAAGTGATTCTTGAAAAGCACTGGAACACACAGTTTTTCAATTTTGGTTGCACATTAGAATCACCCAGGGAGTTAAAAGAATTACCAGGCGCCACCTCAGATCAACTGAATCAGAATCTTTGCTTATTTTATGAAATAAAAAAAGTATTTATTTGGCCATACTGGGTCTTTGTTGCAGCACGTGGGATCTTCCATCTTCACTGTAGCATTCAGGATCTTTTTTGTTTGTTTGTTTAGTTGCAGCCTAGGTAGCTGTTCCAACTGCCATCACCTGTGTGACCTCAAAGCCTCAGCTTCCACATATGCAAAGGGTGGGTCACAATAATAGCTCCATTCTTGGATTGTTATGAGGAGGGAACAGATGATTCATGCTTAATCCAAAGCAAAGGTAGATAGCAATCACTCAACAAATACTAAATTTGTGCTCTGTTTAAAATGACTATTATGACTATTCCAAGCAAACAAAGTCATGAAGAAATTGTAGAATGTCACCCCTGGGAGGGCCCTTAGAGATGCCCAAGTCTAGGAGTTGCCACTGGGTTGACAGGGAAAATGTTTATGCCTGAGGAAGGCTGGATGAGATGTAGTTAGGAATAGTGGGGTCTGTGCTGAAAAGAAAAGCATTTGCCTGTGACTTGTAGTTATTGAAATTCTCTGTTTTGAAATACTCTGTGGGCTTCAAATAGAACACATCTGTTGGCCAGAAATTCATCCTGTGGGCTGCCAGTTGGAGGCCTCTGAGAACCCAACCATATGCTTTCAGGTGGAAAAACTTAGGCCAGAATTAAGAATGAGTTGCCCAAGTTTATTTTTATTCTTTTTGGCTACACTGGGCACACAGGCTTCTCTAGCTGTGGCATGTGGGCTCAGTAGTTGTGGTGCACAGGCTCAGGTGCCCCTCAGCATGTGGGATCTTAGTTCCCCTACCAGGGATCAAAGTCGCATCCCTGCGTTGGAAGGCAGATTCTTAACCACTGCACCACCAGGGAGGCCCCGAGTTGCCCAAGTTTAATGAGGACAGGAATCCCAGTCCTTCAAGGCCTCTCTGTGCTGCCCAGCCTCATATAAAGATCCCCTGAAGGAGAAGGGGCTGAAGTCTTAAGCTTGTTGCTTAAATTCCTGAATCATAGGTCTAGGGAATCTTCCATAAAGTCTAGTTGAGAAGGATTTTTTTTAATGGCATTTATCATTTTTCTAAAAACAAAATTTATTTTATTTATTTTAATCATGACCCCCAGAGAAAAGTAAAAGAGAATGCTTGCTAGACATTCTGGCTGTATACTGTCAGACAATCCCTTCATTTATTTAAACAGAACCTGCTTCAGAGGGCCACCATGGGGAATAAACATAAACATGTTCGTTAAGTTCTTGCACAGAGAGGAAAGATGAAATGTGTTGGAAGTTACTCTGGGCTTTGAGTTGGCAGGAGCTTGCTTAGAATCTGGCCAGTCTGTAAGGTAAACTAAATCTCCAGGAGGAAAATGATGCATTAACAACTGTGGTCACATCACAACACTGACTATCGATTTGTTGGTATTATTTCTGCTACATCCGATCCAGGGGCAAGGCAATAGGGAGGGTCCTGCTGCTGAGAGCTAACCCTAAAGCACTTGGGTGCAGAAGATGCCTGGCTTCAGCTTTGCCTCCAAATGTGCACAGTTTACAGGGACCTATTAAAAAGAATAGCCTCAGTTTTCTCTTTCTTGTCCTTTTATTTTTTTCTCCGAACCAAAGGTCAGTTGCCTTTGTCTTCTGCTTCTGAGCATTCCAGGAGAGACTCCTGTACTCCTTTCAAGAGAAAAGAAGTTAACGGACAAGACAAAGTGAGGCACATTCAGAAGTTACATTCTGTCTTTAAAAGCAGAAGGTACTAGAGACGGAAATTATATTTTAAGACAGAAAGTATATCATGAGTTTCTACTGGTATCTGTAGTGCAAATAAGGGCTGCAGGTTTTTCTCATAAATCATAATATCACATTTGTATCTCCTTTCTGATATGCCAACAATCCAAGTTTAATGACACCAACATGATTACTCATTTTCTCTCTCCCACTATATACATGTTTCAGAACAAGCATACTTACACCACCACCTATAATATGATTACTACTGAAACAGTTTCAGATTTTGTTTTAACATCTCACTTGGGTGTATATTCAAACTACTGTGTTTTAAAGTCCACTGAAATAAAATCACATTGAAGTTTATTTACTTTTATGCTTGATTTTTAGGGTTTATTTTTTAATATAACTTTATTTTTTAATTATGTAAAATATTTGACTAAAGTCAAAACTTCCACAAGTGTATTCAGATGTAAGAATAAATGATGGATTAGAACACCACCATTTTTTGCAACCTCTAATAAATTAATAAATTAGGCGAAGATCTTCAGTGTCAGCTAGCATCACAAGAAAAGAAAAAATCATACATTATTAACCTTCTGGTGGAATTTCTTTTGAACTTAAATCTTATTAAACTTCTTGATCTAACCATCACTTAACAGAAAATAGAGGATGCAGAGAAACATGTCATCTATGCCACAGGTATGCAATCAGGAAAATACAGATTATGGGAAATTCTGTTAGACAAACAACCAGGTTTCTTATAAAAAAACAAAGATATGCTCGCTTTAGCAGCATGTACTAAAATTGGAATGATACAGAGAAGATTAGCATGTCCCCTGCACAAGGATAACATGCAAATTCATGAAGTGTTCCATATTCTTCCTCTAATTAAAAATAAAATTTAAAACACAGAAGAAAAAAAGGAATTACATGTATGTATATGTGTGTCTGTGTGGTGGGGGAACTTATAGAGAAAAGCATGCTTAAGGAATAGCATCAGTCAGCCACAATGAATGAGCATTATTTGAAACCCATTTCAAACAAACCAACCAACAAACAAACGAAAAACACTTAAAAGGCAGTTGGGGAAAAGTAGACACTGACTGGATATTTGATGATATTAAGGAATTATTGTTAATTTTGTCTTGTGTGATAATGATATGGCCATTATGCTTTTAAAGAAAAGACAATTCTTTTTGAGATACATCCTGCAATATTTACAACTGGCTAGAATAATACAATGTCTTGTATATACTTCAAAATAATTTAGGAGTGTGGAAAGAGGGCCAGAATGGATTTTAAAAAGCAACTATGTGTTGATAATTGTTGAACTTAGAAATGGGTACACAGGAGCTCTTTATGCTAGTCTCTTTATTTTTTAATGTTTGAAATTTCTATAGTAAGAAGTTGGTTAAAAGTGACTCACCTCTTTACCTGATAAATGTCCTTAAAGCAGACATTTTAGAAATGAAAAGCTAGTGTCACATGTCAATACTGGAAGATAACTACAAAAATAAATTCAATGAAAACAGAACAGTACTATCAAATGCTAACTGCCCATGCTTCTGAATCTGAAGTCATTTTTTCACTGTTGAAATTAAGTCCTAAGAGATGTGTTCAAGACACTTTCAGAAAATCAGATTATGGGGATTTACTTCTGGAGTAACCTAATGACTAGGAAGGCAAGTGATAAAAGGAATACTTTCTCACCGTATATAATAACCAGGTGCTCTGATGTTATTTAGTTCTCCATCTGCCTGGGTATCACCTACAACCTTCTGAGGGGTGGTGCCACCAGGGTTCCACGGAATCCCACTTTGATAAATACAATATCATTGGCTTTTAAAACTGGGCAGAATAATGGCAATTCTCTCATTTCATTGCATTGAGTGTTTTCCTCCATCATTAACTTCCATTTTTTTCTTTCCATTCTTCTATCACTGTGTTCTCTGGTCTTCAGCCTCTTCTTTGTGTGTACCAATATGTGGTCTTTCCACACACTGAACCCTCTTCCCATTCTGAAAGTCAGTTTCCAAATCAAAATTTAGACATGATAGTTGTTGACAAGGATTAAATGAGAAGCTTCTTTTTAATTGAAGTATATAGTTGACTTACAGTATGTTAGTTCTAGTGATTCAGATATTTATATTCTCTTTTTCATTCTCTTTCATTTGGTTATTACAAGGTATTGAATATAGTTCCCTGGGCTATACAGTAGGACCTTGTTATTTATCTATTTTATATATAGTAGTTTGTATTTGCTATATCCCAAACTCCTAATGTATCCCTCCTCTTCTTTCCCCTTTGCTAACAATAATTTTTTTTATATCTGTTAGTCTGTTTCTGTTTTGTAAATAAATTCATTTATATCATATTTTAGGTTCTACATATGAGTGATATTGTATGATACTTGTCTTTCTCTTTCTGATTTATTTTTACTTACTGTGATAATATCTCAGTCCATCCATGTTGCTGAAAATGGCATTATTTCATTCTTTTTATGACTGAATAGTATTCCATTATGTGTGTGTGTATACACAATGGAGATATATATATACACACACACACATACACACACACACACACACACACACACATATATTTATATATACACCACATCTTCTTTATCCATTCATCTGTCAATGAACATTAAGGCTGTTGTAAATAGTGCCGCTCTGAATTTGGGATGCATGTAACTTTTCAAATTAGAATCTTTTCCTGATCTATGCCCAGGGGTAATATTGCTAGATCATATAAAAACTCTGCTTTTAATTTTTTGAGGACTGCCCCATGATGTTTTCCACAGTGGCAGTACCAATTTAGATTCCTACCAAGAATGTGGGAGGATTCCCTTTTCTCCACACCCTCTCCAGCATTTATTGTTTGTAGACTTTGATGATGATCATTTCCCTGTTGGCTCAGTGGTAAAGAACCCATCTGCCGATGCAGGAGACATAGGTTCAGTCCCTGGGTCAGGAAGATCCTCTGGAGAAGGAAATGGTAATCCACCCCAGTATTCTTGCCTGGGAAATCCCAGGAACAGAAGGAACCTGGTGGGCTACTCTGTGGGGGTTGCAAAAGAGTCAGATATGAATTAGCGACCAAACAACAATAATTCTGACTGGTGTGAAGTGATACCTCATTGTAGTTTTGATTTGCATTTGTCTAATAGTGAAGTTGAACATCTTTTTTATGTGCCTGTTGGCCATCTGGATGTCTTCTTGGAGAAACGTCTAAGTCTCTACCCTAAATGAGATAACATTTATGAAAGGTTTAGCACAAATGGTGACTAGAACATAAAACACAATAACAATTATACAATACATGCAGTTATTATTATCTGCTGCTGCTGCTAAGTCGCTTCAGTCGTGTCCAACTCTGTGTGACCCCATAGATGGTAGCCCACCAGACTCCTCCGTCTCTAGGATTCTCCAGCCAAGAACACTGGAGTGGGTTACCATTTCCTTCTCCAATGCATTAAAGTGAAAAGTGAAAGTGAAGTCGCTCAGTCGTGTCCGACTCAGCGACCCCATGGACCACAGCCCACCAGGCTCCTCCATCCATGGGATTTTCCGAGCAAGAGTACTGGAGTGGAGTGCCATTGCCTTCTCCATTATTATCTAAGACATTCTATTGTCTCTTGGGAAACTATGCAGTCAGGGGAGGAGGATTTCTGGTTTATTCTGTTAGTCCAGGAGCATTCGGAACAGTGTATTTCCATACTCTAGAAGAGAAACGGATAAAAAACAGCAAGTGCTGTATTCAAATTAGACATAAGATAGAGCTTCCAAGAAGTGAGGATAGTAAGCCCAGAGTAGTAAAATCATTTTTTTCTCCCCAAAAGTCTATATGAAGAAATACAGTATCTTGTAATTTGAATAGTTTAGTATGATCCTTTTTAAGGGCACAAAGACAGATGAATTGGGCTCATTATCATTTCCCATTATCTAAGTAATTATTTGAATCATTCACTGTTCACTGGACTTTTGGAAATGGGTATAGACTGTCCGGTACCCTGATGTCTCTTGATGATGGTGGGTAATGATTAGCCGTATCATACTCAGAAAATTTATGGACAGAGAAAGTACGAGGTTTACCCCAATAACACAGTAGTGTCAGGTAGAGTTTGAACTGCTTTAGGAGCATAGCTATTTCTCTGACTTAGTGATGCTGCATTTTTGAATCATCAGAGAGAAGGATGTATAAGAATCTCTGTAGTTCTCGCTCTAGAGTGCCTGAGTTTGCAAATCCTAGAATCATTTCTCCCTCATCTCCCATTTTTCTAATGAAAGAGAAATACCATTCAGGTAAAGAAACACTCTCTAGAAATGGCTAGCAAATTGATTTTAATTGGAGTCCCAACACTAACCAATTAGTGGTGGGATTTGAAACCAGGAATCTGGCTGTGAGGCTCGAGAATTTATCATCCAGC
Organism: Madoqua kirkii; assembly: GCA_006408675.1. Taxonomy (NCBI): domain Eukaryota; kingdom Metazoa; phylum Chordata; class Mammalia; order Artiodactyla; family Bovidae; genus Madoqua; species Madoqua kirkii. The sequence continues at coordinate 16,096 of SJYC01055275.1, read as the reverse complement.
ACTTTGAACTTAGAAAACTCAACTCATGTGCTTCTAAGTATGTGAGTCCTTTGGTATCTGACAGTTTTCACACTGTGTCACCATGGGTACCTGGTATCCCAAGATTCTCCTAGCCCCCAAGCAAAACCAGAGTCTGTATTCTGTTTTTCAGTCGCTAAGTTGTGTCCAACCCTTTGTGACCCCACAAATTGCAGCATGCCAGGCTTCCCTGTCCTTCACTATCTTTCAGAGTTTGCTCAACGGAGAAGGCGATGGCACCCCACTGCAGTACTCCTGCCTGGAAAATCCCATGGACGGAGGAGCCTGGAAGCCTGCAGTCTATGGGGTCACTGAGAGTCGGACACGACTCAGCGACTTCACTTTCACTTTTCACTTTCATGCATTGGAGAAGGAAATGGCAACCCACTCCAGTGTTCTTGCCTGGAGAATCCCAGGGATGGGGGAGCCTGGTGGGCTGCCATCTATAGGGTCACACAGAGTCAGACACGACTGAAGTGACTTAGCAGCAGCAGCAGCATGTTCACTGAGTCAGCGATGCCACTGTATTTTGTACAGACTCCCTTTGTTCATATCAAATTACTTGGGGCAAGTCACTTGACCATCCTACATCTCAGCTTCATCACCTTTAAAATGCAATAATAACAGCTTCCCCTCCCACATTACCTGGCTGCTATTCATGTTCAAAAGAGACAATATTGTACAAAATTGGAACTTTATCAATATTCTAAAGAATTAGAACAGGAACAGGCTGGGAAATGTTGATTTTTCTTGTGAGGGTTAGGATCTCATCTACCTCTCCCCGGCGAGTGATTCAATTCAGAGCCCCAATGTCATGACTAAGGATGATCTCAAATATCTCAGACTACTTAAGGAGCCAGTTCTCAATGACATTTCAAATGACATCAACTTGAGAGTGGGAAATAGTACCTGAGAGTGATCAGTGAGTGGAAAATCTGAAGCAGGAGAGAGAGAAGGGAACATATCTGAGCCTAGCCTTCCCTTTCCTTCATCTCCAAGCTCCCAGCCCCTACCTCCACCTGCTGGCAGGGCAACACAGTTTAAGAAGGCAGCAAATGCATCTCTAGTTGTTGACCAGAAGGGGTCACTGCAGAGTGAGCAGTGCTCTCAGGCACTGTCACAAGCAGGCAGGCAAATATCCAAATCCAAATCCAAATGCAGATACATTTCTGGAACGATACTCGGTCACTTCAGCGTTCGCACTGCCTTCTGCCTACCGTTTCTCTCATATTCTCCTCCTATTCGCTTTTAAAGAATTTCAGAAGTTCACAATGGTGCCCTGGTCCCTTGGGTCCCTATAGCTATCACCATCAGCAAGAAGTTTATTCCCATGTCCAAGATGCACTGGCCTTTAAGACTTGGCAAAGCCTCCTTCCAGGAATGTGAGGTCTGGGGAGTGGGAGTAAAACTCTCTTGAGATAAAAGGACTCCAAGGGAGAGAAGGGCTAAAGGGGGTCCCCGCATGTCTTTCTTATTGAAAACCCTGGGGGTGAAGGACAGAAATTCTGCCCAGATCCTCTGCCTCTAGGTCTTACTGTGATTCTAAACTTCCACTTTCTGGGACTAGGGTTGGATTGGGAGGGGGTAGAAGATGGAGAGAGAGACAGAAAAGTAACTATCCCCGTATAATCCTCTGATTTTCCCCTCAGATCCCTTCCCCCAAGACCTTTCTCCTCCGAATGGGACTCCTCTCCTGAGACACGCAGTGTTTAGAAAGAGCGGCTGCAGCAGAGCTGCTGGACTGGACGGGATAGGGCGGGGCGGGGTCACTCTTTCCTTTGGATGAGTTTGGCGGCGGGACGTTGGGCTGGCTGGCTGTGGGGCACAAAGAGACATCCCTTAGAGCCGCATGCACAGATGTAAGGCTGCACCCCTCTGCGGGCGGGGCCGGCTCGGCAGATGGCGAGAGGCCGAATTGGTGACGGATTGTCCACAAATGGCACTTTCTGGGTAGTGAGGATCTCGCTTGGCACCCAGGCTCAAAGAGAAATGTAGAAGACTCCACCCCTACCCCTTTGCTGCTGTAGACAGTCCCTCTCAGAAGTGAGGCAGGGTGCGGAGGGGGGGCAGGTTGACTAAGGTGGTTTAAGTTTTTTTCTACCTCCCTCAATAGAGGGTTTTCTACAGGACTTGCGAAGGGGTTGGATAGGGAGGTGGCCCGGCCCAGAGGGCACGCAAGAAAGGGTTGGGGGAAAGTCCGCAACGGAGGGGGAGGCGAGGGAGCTGGAAAGCAAGATCTCACGCCTGGTTCAGTTCGGGTGCCGGGATTGCTTTTCTCAGGGGTCAGCGCTGCAACTCCGTAGCCGCGGGGCCCTGGTGACAGGCGCACGCCCCGCCCTTTCTCTTCCCTAGACCTGCGGGCTTTTGTTATGCAGATGGCGGCAGGAGGCTGAGACAGAGGAGGAGGGAGTGGGTGGGGAGGAGGAGAGCGGAGTGGGGGGAGGAAAGTGCAGCTCGCTCGACCAGCCTCCTCTTCCAACGTCACATTGTGAGAGAGACAAAACCCGGGCGCGCCGGAGCTCACACGCGCACGCACACACAGACGACCCCGGCGCCTCTTCTCTCCGGCGCTGCCGAGAAAGCCAGTCCTCCCTTTCCTGGGGTGCGGAGGCTCCGCCAGTCAGAGCGCAGCCCAGAGCTGACCCAGAAAACGAAGAGAACAGGCGGACAAGCCTTCTTTCTCCCCAGCTGGCCCGGGCTGAGGCGTCCCATCCCCCGCCCTGAACCCCTGTCTTTCGCACCCCACCCTTCTCGGTTTCAGACGGACAGGGACCGAGCCCGGTGTGCCCCCTTTTGGAATCCACGTTTCAGCACTTCGGACAGCGCCCGGGAGCCCCGGGCCCTTTGGGTTGGCTATGGCGAGCGTTCAGCAAGGAGAGAAACAGCTTTTTGAGAAGTTCTGGCGAGGAACCTTTAAAGCTGTGGCCACCCCGCGTCCAGAGAGCATCATTGTCGCCAGCATCACGGCCCGCAAGCCGCTGCCAAGGTAATGACCTCCTGCTTAAGAGGGAAGACCCTGGCAGTCCCCCTTTTCTGGCCTGTGCCCCAAGCCCTGAGGGGTGGATGCAGGCAGCTGGGCCAGGGCGCCTGTCTTTTCCCATCACTACTCTGTATCTCCCGCTGGAACATGGGAACTAATTGCTTGTGTGAGGTGGAAGCTGTTGAGAAGGGACAGAGAGTCTTTAGGGGAAGCAATGCTCAACCGGCTGACCTGGCAGCTGCTGTTTGAGAGGTTTTGCTGTCTTTGGGTGGGTGGTGGTAGTGGGAGATCACTCGACTGAGAAACTTTTCCTGGTATCACGGAGCTCCGAGGACAGGGGTGAACAAATGGTGGAACTGAGGCAGTCGGGGGAGCTGTACAAGAAAAGATGAAGACTGAACTAGCTCAAGCCTTGTTCAGATACAGCGGCACATTTCTATACTCAGCTCAGAAACTAGGGAGCTCTGAATGTTTTGACAAAAGCCCATATGCTGTTCCCTCAGATACACCCTAAACAGCACCCTCCTCTTTGCCTTTCTGGCTCTTGCTGCTGCTGAATTATCTAGTCTCCAGCATCCAAAACCAGGACTGGGCTCAGGAGTCAGGGAGGAGCTCCCAAGATCATGAAGATGATCTCAGAAGAGTTTAATCTGTTTTTTCAAAAACAATCTGATTGCTTTGAACTCAGGCAAATGAGCCAGTCCTTATGTGGTGGTAGAGTAGTGTGATGGAGGGAGGATGAGGGAAGAAATGAAAGAAGAGCAGAAAGAGTGTGAAGAAGATGTGGGGTGAAACAGAGAGGAGGTTGCGTGCAACGGAAGCATTCCGAGACAGAGAAAACCCAATTCTTTTCATAAATCATTCAGTTTAGAGGAGTTTGGGAATGAAAGAAAGAAAGCTGTGCCCTCTGTCAGGAAAAAGGCTGTATGAAAACTCATCTTTTGCTGGTGTTGGATGAGTGGTTGGGTGGGAGAAAAAGAAAGAAGTGGTCCAGGGAAGACCACTTAGAGGATTTATTGATCCTGGTAGGCTTCATTTGGGAGTAGATTGAAAACATGTCTGGGAAAGGGGCTTCAGACAGAATGTCTGGTCTGGCACAGTTGCATCTGAACTTTCCATGGGTGTACGGTGGAGGACTGATGGGGAGTCATATCTTAAGAATCAGACTCAGACTGGAGAACTTTTCATAGTCTGATAGAGACCTGGCTCATACAGGTCTTTAGAAAAATGGGGTCCCGTGTTGGGGAAGGGTGGACTAGAAACATGACAGGCCAGCAGGATGTAGCAGGCTGTAAGTGGCAGCAGCAGCAGCCAGTATTTGTGTCTGGGATAAGGGGATATCCTCTGACATAGGCTGGAGAAGAGGAACAGTAACACCAAGTACCACCAAAAGCTGATGTTACTCTGCTTAGAAGGAGGTCCTTTGTAGAGAGCTTTGACGTCAGTGGTTTTATCTTCCTGGGTTTCTGCCATCCATTCCACCTTCAGAGTGCACCTACTGTTAGCAAATCACTGCTGCGTTGGCCACAGAATATGCCCTTGTAAAAGAGACTAAAGGAAATTTCATTGGAAACTAGAAAGTGTGGCAGTTGGTCCAGAGTCTTCCATATTTCAGGGGTGCGGGAAGAGGACAGCAGATTCCTGGTGGCATTTTAATTCATATAAGCATACCTTATGTCCACCTGGCTTGGTACCTTCACCTTTTGTCTGTCAGTCTGTTACTATCATGCCTTTTTTTCCTAGTCATACTCTCAATCATATTAATTGCTTACAAGGTTTCCCAACCGTCATGCTTTCTGAGGCTTTGTGCAAATCCTAATTTAATTCATATGAAACTCTTACAATAGCCAACCCTCCCCACCCAGGTATCATTTCACTACTGGTATCTTTTAATGTCCCTAGTCTCCTACCCCCTGAAAACCCATTCCCGAGGTGAAAGTCTGAGCATTTAGCTCCTGAATTATATCATGCTGAAAGGATCGTCTTATTACTTTTGTAACAGGCGTGGCCTTTCTGTAGAATAGATTCCAGTTTTGTAGCTGTTACTCCTGGTTTGGGGTAGAGAGTGAGCAGGGAACATTTGTATTCAAGTCTTCAAGAAGGGCTGGATTGGAGCTGTCTCTTAACAGACTGGCTACAAACCTGAAACATCCCCATTTTCACCCACACCATCCACATCCAGTTATGGTCAGTTTCTATCTCCTTTGTAATGTTCTGTACTTACTTAAAGATAAAAGTACTGTGTTTCTAAAGCAGAGTTCTTAGGAAGGAAAGAAACAGAGGCACAGGCATAGCATCATCTGGGCGCAGCAGCTTCCTCCACAGGCAGTCTGGGGACTTTCTCTCATCAGAAATGTTGTCTCCTTTCATGAATGAGGCCCAGCTCACAGTCAGCAGATCTGCCAAAAGAGCTGGGGAAAGGGGAGGATGAACCTCCAGCCAGTCCTGTTTGTTAAACACTTAATAGTTGTTTATGGATGAGGAATACCCCCTGAATGAACTTCCTCAAGATATTTTAAATCTATTCCTGAAGTACCAGGATAGAAGCTTACATTCAATTTGTTGATTTCATACTAATATGCATACATCATACAACCTTTTTCCAAGCAAAGCACCCCCTGGTCCCTCTCCCTCTCCCCTTCTGTGAAGTATACTTGATGAGGCAATATCTTTATGCAGGTGTCTGACTCAAATGTCAGAACAGCATAGCAGAATGGGAGGCAGTATATCACAGTGGTTAAGAGCTCAGAACTGAGGAACCTGGATTCCCTGGTTCTGCCATTTAGCCAAGTGCCTTAGGCAAGTGGCTCTACCTAGCTGAGCCTATGTTGTCAGCTTGAAAACAGAAATAACAATAGTAGCCATCTCAGGCAGTGAGTTAGGAGAACTGAGTCAGGTGAAGCACTGCCCACAGTGTGAGGGCCATCGTCATTGTTTAACACACATTGATCGTGTTTTTTCCTGTCTATCCATTTCTCCCCCAATAATGCTGACCATAAAAATTGTGAGCTTTCAACTCCTAACAGGCAACTGCATTGAGATGGAGTGGGTAGGATGAGAGCAGTCCAATATGTTCCTCCCGAAGTTCCCGTATTTCCTTCCCTGGGGGAAGGTTGGGCTTCCCAGGTGGCGCTAGAGGTAAAGAATCAGCCTGCCAAGGCAGGAGATGTAAGAGTTGTGGGTGCAATCCCTGGGTCAAGCCCCTCCAGTGGTCTTGTCTGGAGAATCCCATGGACAGAGAAGCCTGGTGTGCTACAGTCCACAGTGTTGCAAAGAGTCAGATACAACTGAAGCGACTTAGCACTCAGGGGAAGTTTAACTGCTTTCTGATCCAGCACTTTCAGTTGAGGGCAGTTGGAGGGCTGGTAAAGAACTGTCTGAATTCAGATTTGATTGGTACAATATCCTTATGGATTATCCTTTCAGATTGTATAGGGATGACCGAGCACTGGCAGTCTAGCCAAGGTTCTAACTCCTTGAAAACCATAGTTTTAATTCCCTAATCCATCAAATCTAGAGTGACCGTATAATTTGTAGTTCATATCAAAGGTTAAAAAGGTCATCTGTGAGTGGTTATTCCAGGATGGAAGCCTTAACAGGGGCTATCCCAGGCAAACCTCACCACCTACCAGGTGGGAGAGAGCAGCATGAATCAACAAGGTGCTTGGGATGTATGAGACTGCCCCTTTTGACCCTACCAGAGAAGTATAGTAATTTTCCTGGCACTAATTAATTCTCTTTTCAAATTCCTTAGCCCAGAAGTTTGTATCCAGGAAGTTTAGGCTCAGAGTGGGAAATCTAGTGTTGCAGGCCAACTCAAACTGTAATAATAGTCATATCAATGAAGAGTAGTTGAAGACAATAAATATGTAACTATTGTCTGTAATTAGCATATCAATTGTTTATAGATACACGAGTGTTTGTAAAGGGCTAGAGAGGTGAACCCCTCCACCTCCTTTAAATAAAGTAAGCATTCCCTTTCCTATTTTTTTGGCAAGCTATTTTCTTCAAAAATCTTTTCCATACAGAATAGTCCAGAAGCAGACTTCAGCCCAGTTCCTGTCTAAAGGATCATAAATTCCAAACTATCAGAGATTTTACTGCATAAAGGGAAAGATAGCCAAATTGTTAGGCAGGAAAAATGCCTTTGAATCATTTAATTCAAGACTCCCCTTCGTGCCAAGAGATCAGTTAGCACATTTGTGCTGACTCTGTCTTTGGGAGCAGAGTAAGGGGCTGATGGGAGGCGATTTCCTGTGGTTAAGAGCCAATAGACAAAGGTCAGGGAAAATGCTTGTCCAGCGATGAATGAACGTTTTCTCTGCAAAGGGAGTGTTACTGTTTGGGTCAAGCCTTTCTCCTTCTGAAAGGGGAAATTTGGTGAATGGTGTACAGGATCAGTGAGGGGATCATTTCTGACTGCCATATTCACTTGGCAACCGTGCTGTCTTAGAGACCCGGGCTGCAGTAAATGTTCAATGAAACTTATATGCGTTAATTGAATGAGTACACATGGCAAACCCAGCATCAGATTAGCCCTCTCCCAACCCCAACCCCAACCCCATCCTGACAGGGTGAGAACATGATCAGTGCAACCTGGGAGACTGGGAGACACACACACACACACACACACTCACACACACACACACACACACACACACACACACACACACTGCAGACAGATTTGACTCTAGCAACAAAACCGGAGTTCAATACTTACTTATTACTAAGACTTTCTCTGAGGTGTGAGAGACTATTTCTGGGGTGGAAGAGGTAAGACAATGAAGAGCCTGGGCTCTGAAGTCAGATGGACCCAGTCTGACATCCTGCAAGGCTACTTCCTAGCTTTGGAATCTGCTAGTCACTCTACCTCTCCATGCCTCAGTTTCCCCGTAGGTAAAATACTCATCTCACGGGGTTGTGGTGAGATCATTCTCACTACAGTTGCCTAAAAGAGCCCGTGGAGATTTGTACAGAGCTGTTTTAAAAATCCATCAGGCCCCCAAGGCAAACTAATTTAAAAAATTGTTTCCTTTTATTGTTTGCAGACACTCACTGACTCCAGTGGCTTTTGGCAAGCACCCTGACCTTCTCAATCTCAGTTTCCTCATCCATACAATGGGGCTAATAATAGCAGCCACCTCCAAGAGCTGTTCGGAGACACACACACACACACACACACACACTGCAGACAGATTTGACTCTAGCAACAAAACCGGAGTTCAATACTTACTTATTACTAAGACTTTCTCTGAGGTGTGAGAGACTATTTCTGGGGTGGAAGAGGTAAGACAATGAAGAGCCTGGGCTCTGAAGTCAGATGGACCCAGTCTGACATCCTGCAAGGCTACTTCCTAGCTTTGGAATCTGCTAGTCACTCTACCTCTCCATGCCTCAGTTTCCCCGTAGGTAAAATACTCATCTCACGGGGTTGTGGTGAGACCATTCTCACTACAGTTGCCTAAAAGAGCCCGTGGAGATTTGTACAGAGCTGTTTTAAAAATCCATCAGGCCCCCAAGGCAAACTAATTTAAAAAATTGTTTCCTTTTATTGTTTGCAGACACTCACTGACTCCAGTGGCTTTTGGCAAGCACCCTGACCTTCTCAATCTCAGTTTCCTCATCCATACAATGGGGCTAATAATAGCAGCCACCTCCAAGAGCTGTTCGGAGAACTGAATGAACTAATTTATGGAAAGCTGCTGTTTGGCAGGCAGTGAGGGCTCCATCAATGTTAGCTCTTACTATTAATAATAAATGATCGTTCTTATTATTACTATGTGCCATGCCCATCGGGGAGGAAAAAATGAATGAAATGCAGTCTTTTCATCTGAGGGCCTTGGAATTTAGCAGCAATGGGAGACATAAGCATGAGTGTGTGTGAGAGGCAATCTTAGCACTGTAATATAGATAGGAATAAAGAAAGGGGGATGTGGAAAGTCAGAGAAAGAGATCCTCACTGAAGCTTGGAATCCTTGCTTATTATCATATTGTAATTGTTAGTTATCTCAGCTGTGAAATGGGAATGATTCTTTTATTTCATCAGTATTACCTACAAATGCAAGGAATGATCAGAATGAATAAGGCCTTTATCCCTTGTAGAGTATCAAGAGAGAGCTTTTCTTTTCCCAGAACCTTTTTATGGGGCTAAACTCTCAGGTGGGGGAAGGGGGCATTATTTGTGGGATCTTAGTCAGTGCTAATGAAGGGGGCCTGTAGGAAGGAACTGCCCTTAAAATCTCCCAACTCCCCTGTCAGCAGCTCAAGGATACAGTCTCAGACTTGGGCCATTACGTTTCTTGTCCTTCATGGTCCAGTTCTGGCTAAAATGAAATCCAGTCTGCATTTCTCAAGCAGCCACCAACGGTGGGGAGATCAGAGTGAGCCCGTACATGTCAAAGAGAAAATAAACCAATGGGGAATGAATGCACAAAGTGGAAGAAGCTGCATGTGGCTAAAAACCAAAGCCATACTCTCCTTCATTCATTCAGCAGATTTCTTGAGCTCCTTCTCAGTACAACAGTGAACAGCATGAAGCCCCCTGCTCTCATGGGGGAGAAAAATAACAAGAAATAATATAAGGTTAAGTGATAGTAAGTGCTTAAAAGAATAAAGCAGAGCAAAGGGCTAAAGGGTAAGGGAGGGGATGGCATGATTGGATGGGAGTGGGCCAGGGACCTGGAGAAGGGAAAGAGTCAGCCATGAGGATTACTGGGGGAAAGTGTTTGTGGGAACAGAACATACAAAGGCCCTGAGGTGGGACAGTTTGATATATTTGAGGAATATTAAGGAAGTTGATGTGGGCAGAGCAGAGTAAGTGTGGAGGAGACTGATAGGAGATGACTCGCTAGACATAGGCAGGGAACAGATCAAGCCTTGTGAGACATTTCAGGACTTAACAGGTCCTCAACACCTAGGCTAGGAGGATGGAGGGGGCGTCACAGGAGCAGTCAGGGACCCGGGTCTGATCTGTTTTTCTTGGCTCCTCTCTCCCACCTCTAATGCAGCCAGGGATGACTTTGAACAGCAGAGTCAGCTTAGCTGGCCCCTCCATGCATTATAGACAAGCATGAAATTTACAATCTCTCTGATTGTGATCAATCAGATTAGGAAATTGAAAAAGACACTGTTTAGACTTCCAAATAGCAGTGGCAAATCTTGTTCCCATGGTGGTGAGGGTTTGGTGTATCTCTCATGTCCATGCATGCAAATCTAGACTATTTCTCTCACCTTGCAGTCCCCCAGTCTCCCTTCACTGCACACCCTTGAAGCCACAGCCTATGCACTCTCTCTCTCTCTTCTTCTCTCTCTCTCCCTCTCTCTCTCCCTGTCTCGGTCTCTTTCCCTTCCTCCATCTCCATTGGAGATTTTGCTGAGGGAGCTCTTATATGCCACCAGCCTGTATGTAGAGCTCCGTGAAATAAAACACAGAATTAAGATGTCATAGAGACAAAGCCAAAGCAAATACAGGAACAATGCCGAACCCTAAAACAGTCATTAAGTAATTCACGTCTACATTTGTCTGTTTAAAACAAATATTAAGATCCTCTGGACGCAAATGTCTCTCATCAGGAGAATCCCCTAGTTGCCAGATTCCCTGGGCTTACATCCTGTTGACAGGTTCGCTGAGCAGAAACACCAACGGATCACTGTACTCTAGCTTCATTAAAAGTTAAGCTTAGGCAAGTGAGCTGGAATTTTACAAGGCAGTTACCACTCCTACGGGAAGAGAGGTGCCATCTGGGCCTGACATGTGTCTGTTCATGATATGTGTGTGCTTCTCTCATGGTGGGAATGTGTGTGCCAAGCTCCTTATGTAATTATGTGCCTAGCCCTGTGCTAAGCGTGTTTCATCTGTCATCTGATTCCATCCTCACAGTAACTTAAAGAGAGAGGTATTTTAAACTCCATTTGTACAGATGAGGAAACTGAGACTCAGAGAGTAGACATGACTGGCTCATGGGTATGTGGATGCTGAGTCATAATTGGGATAAAAGCCCAGAGCTCTTAACTGATACATTTATACTTAAGTGCCCTAGGTGACTAAGTGGTAAAGAGTCTGCCTGCCAATGCAGGAAGCACAAGAGACTTCGATTCGATACCTGGTTCAGGAAGATCCCCTAGAGTAGGAAACTGTAACTCTCTCCAGTATTCTTGCCTGGAAAATTCCATGGACAGAGCAGCCTGGCGAGCTACAGTCCATGGGGTTGCAAAGAGTTGGACCTGTCTCTTATACACATCTGAGACCTGGAAAATTCCATGGACAGAGCAGCCTGGCGAGCTACAGTCCATGGGGTTGCAAAGAGTTGGACATGACTGAGCACACACACACACACACACACACACACACACACACACACACTTTGCAGAAGAGGAAAACTGAGACCAGAGAAGTGAAGTGTGTCTTGTCCAAAAAAGTGAAGTCACTCAGTCGTGTCCGACTCTTTGCGACCCCATGGACTGTAGCCTACCAGGCTTCCCTGTCCATGGGATTCTCTAAGCAAGAATACTGGAGTGGGTTACCATGTCTTGTCCAAGGTCACATAATTGATAAGTATGAAAGCAGGGTTTAACTCAGGTCTGCCTGATGGCAGCTGTGTTCTTCTCTGCCTGCAGCACATCCTGTCACTGTAGTTCAGATAATGTCATGGGCATTTTTGTTTTGTTTTAGTCATCTTGTTTTATGTCCAATCAGCTTTAGATAATTGCCACTGTGGTTTTCCCATCTCACACCACTGTCAGTAACTCTGTCTTCCTCTATCCTTAACCTTCCTTACCCATCTTCATATCAAACTAGAGGAACCTCTATGAAAAGTAAGTCAGATTCACTACTCTCATCTAAAGCCCTCCATTATTGTCCCTTGGTTGGTAGAACTTTAGGCCCTTGGTAACTACAAGCCATGGTACAATTCCTGCCCACCTCCCCCAAGATCATTTCTAAAATGCTTCTTCTGCATTATTAACAACAGCTAGAACATGGAAGCCTGCTTATTTAACTTCTATGCAGAGTACATCATGAGAAACACTGGGCTGGAAGAAACACAAGCTGGAATCAAGATTGCCAGGAGTAATATCAATAACCTCAGATATGCAGATGACACCACCCTTATGGCAGAAAGTGAAGAGGAACTAAAAAGCCTCTTGATGAAAGTGAAAGAGGAGAGTGAAAAAGTTGGCTTAAAGCTCAACATTCAGAAAACCAAGATCATGGCATCTGATCCCATCATTTCATGGGAAATAAATGGGGAAACAGTGGAAACAGGGTCAGAATTTATTTTTGGGGGGCTCCAAAATCACTGCAAATGGTGACTGCAGCCATGAAATTAAAAGATGCTTACTCCTTGGAAGGAAATTTACGACCAATCTAGTTAGCATATTCAAAAGCAGAGACATTACTTTGCCAACAAAGGTCCGTCTAGTCAAGCCTATGGTTTTTTCAGTGGTCATGTATGGATGTGAGAGTTGGACTGTGAAGAAAGCTGAGTGCCAAAGAATTGATGCTTTTGAACTGTGGTGTTGGAGAAGACTCTTGAGAGTCCCTTGGATTGCAAGGAGATCCAACCAGTCCATTCTAAAGGAGATCGGTCCTGGGTATTCTTTGTAAAAAATGACGCTAAAGCTGAAACTCCAGTCCTTTGGCCACCTCATGCAAAGAGCTGACTTATTTGAAAAGACTCTGATGCTGGGAGGGACTGGGGACAGGAGGAGAAGGGGACGAGAGAGGATGAGATGGCTAGATGGCATCACTTACTCGTTGGACGTGAGTTTGAGTGAACTCCAGTAGTTGGTGATGGATAGGGAGGCCTTGTGTGCTGCAATTCATGGGGTTGCAAAGAGTCAGATAAGACTGGCGACTGAACTGAACTGAACTGAAGACATGGAAACAACCTAAATGTCCATTGACAGATGAATGAATAAATGAGCTGTGAGATCCATAGATATAGATATAGTGGTATATTACTCAGTCATAAAAAAGAATGCATTTGAGTCCGTTCTAATGAGGTGGATGAACCTAGAGACTATTATACAGAGTGAAGTAAGTCAGAAAGAGAAAACAAATATCATGCATTAACACATAAGGCAATGGCACCCCATTCCAGTACTCTTGCCTGGAAAATTCCATGGACAGAGGAGCCTGGTAGGCTGCAGTCCATGGGGTTGCTAAGAGTCAGACATGACTAAGCGACCTTACTTTCACTTTTCACTTTTATGCATTGGAGAAGGAAGTGGCAACCCACTCCAGTGTTCTTGCCTGGAGAATCCCAGGGTCAGGGGAGCCTGGTGGGCTTCCGTCTATGGGGTCGCACAGAGTCGGACACGACTGAAGTGACAGCAGCAGCAGCAGTAGCAAGGGATCTAGAAAGATGTTACTGATGAACCTATTTGCAGGGCAGCACCGGAGACACAGCCATAGAGAACAGACCTGTGGACCACAGCAGAGAAAGGAAGGGGTGGGACAAATTGAAAGTATAGCATGGAAATGTATACATTAGCATATGTAAAATAGATAGCCAGTGGGAATTTGCTGTATGACACAGGGAGCTCAACCCAGTGCTCTGTGACAATCCAGAGGGGTGGGATGGGATAGGAGGTGGGAGGGAGGTTCAAGAGGGAAGGGACATATGTATACCATGGCTGATCCTTGCTGATGTATGGCAGAAACCAACACAATATTGTAAAGCAATTATCCTCCAATTAAAAATAAATAAATAAAATACTGTTTCTCACTCCATCTGGTCCAGCTGCATCCCATTCCCTTTAGTTCCTCAAATTTCCCATGCCCTTCCTGCCACAGGGCCTTTGCACATGATGCCAAGAAAGCACTCTCTCTCCCCTGGTGCCTAATTTACACCTCCTCACCCTACTTTCAGAGCTCAGCTCAAATGTCATCTCCTTAGGGAATCCTCCCACAATTCTCTAAACTAGGTCACACCCAACATTAACTTTCTTATCAATGTAGTACTTCTCTTGAGTCTAAACAAATTTGTAATTTATTACTGATTTATGGGATCATTTGGAGAGGGAAATGGCAACCCACTCCAGTATTCTTGCCTGGAGAGTCCCATGGACAGAGGAGCCTGATGAGCTGCTGTCCATAGTGTCGCACAGAGTCGGACACGACTGAAGGGACTTGGCATGCACGCATGCATGGGATCACTGGTTGAAGTGTATCTCTTCTCACAGACTGAAGAGGATGGGGACTGTGTCAACTTGTTCACTGGTTTATCTCTTTCACTTACATAGCAGGGGGTCAAACAAATGCTAATTAACTGCATGAATTGTAACTCTTTCTCCCCAGCAAATCATTTTCATACCTAATAGTGTGAACCATATAGAATTTCCAGTATTCAAAAATAGCAGTGTTTTCCTTTAATTCTTAAAACCCTTTGAATTACTGAGGGTAGAGGCCATGCCTGTCTCATTCTTTACTCTATCTCAGAATCTGGAACAGTGGCCCATGTTTGGGGGGATCTTTAAATGTTTGTTGAGTGAATAGCGGAGGGTATGCAAATATAAGAGCATGGTACTGGTAAGGAAACTGAGACCTACACATGTACATCATCAGAATTTTAGAGCTAAAGGAATTTTAGAGATCATCCAGTCTCCTCATTTTACATGTGGAGGATGAAGGGATATATTTTATAGTATTTATAATATTTGGAACAACTGTACAGGTATAATTTACAAATAAATATATGAGGGTTTCATTCTCAAATATTTCTTACTGAGAGAGATAGATCAAAAGATCTCTGGGGCCCGCTTGTGTAATTCAGTTCTTCATTTTGCAGATGGGGAAACTGAGACCCACAAAAGGGGAAGGATTTGCCCGAGGCCTTTACATAGTCTGGATCAGCCTGGGTGAGCTCTGGGCTCGGTGAAGTGCTGCTTGAGAGCGTTATGTCACTGTCCGTGTGTTAGCTTCCCTGCTGTGATCAGGCCATCAGACACCACCCTTTCTCTCCCCCGCCTCTCGCTGAGAGATGTGGCATCCTGCCCCATGAAGTCCTCTTGTGGCATATGCTGCCCGAAGCCTGGTCTGGGGATCCTGAAGAGACGTCCATCTGTACTCAGCCTGTGTCTCACGGAGCAGGTGAACAGCTCTGGCTGTTCCCGGGATCATATTTCAGAGCTTTCAGCCAGTAAGGAGGCTTTTCTTTGGCCAGCCTCCCTTGCAAGGCCAGATGGCAGGTGGTTCTGGGGCCCAGCCCACTCCATGGAGGGAAGGTAGGCTCAGGGCAGCTCTTTACATGTGGACAGCTGTTTCTAGCAGAAAGCCATCACAACAATAGCACATCCTCGTGATCAGCTCCTCGTAAGTCAGTGCAGTTCACTGTGGCGTTCAGTCTGCAGTCAAGTAGGGAAGGCCATAGGGGACATTTGAGGAAGTGAATGCAGCCTCTTTATTTTATAAGTGGGGAAACAGGGGCAAGAGAGTGTGTAGGACACTTTGTGGAGCATCAGAATGTTAATGCCAGAGGTACAGCTGACGAATGGGTCACCCAAAACCTAGTTCTAAGATGCCATACTGCTCAGAGTTCCTTGGAGAAGAAGGCAGAAAAATTAATTTTTTCCCATTTTACAAGTGGGACAATTGAGGCTGAGAGACATGAAATGCCTTGCCTTAAAGTAACATCATGAAATAATGACACATTATTATTGTGGTGGTCAGTTCACTTCAGTTCAGTTGCTCAGTCATGTCCGACTCTTTGCGACCCCATGAATTGCAGCACGCCAGGCCTCCCTGTTCATCACCATCTCTCGGAGTTGGCTCAGACTCATGTCCATCGAGTCCATGATGCCATCCAGTTATCTCATCCTCAGTCATTCCCTTCTCCTCCTGCCCCCAATCCCTCCCAGCATCAGAGTCTTTTCCAATGAATCAACTCTTCATATAAGGTGGCCAAAGGACTGGAGTTTCAGCTTTAGCATCATTCCTTCCAAAGAAATCCCAGGGTTGATCTCCTTCAGAATGGACTGGTTGGATCTCCTTGCAGTCCAAGGGACTCTCAAGAGTCTTCTCCAACACCACAGTTCAAAAGCATCAATTCTTCGGGGCTCAGCCTTCTTCACAGTCCAGCTCTCACATTCATACATGAC
>SJYC01055274.1:0-54847 GCA_006408675.1 Madoqua kirkii | reverse complement strand
TCCCAGGATTGATCTCCTTCAGAATGGACTGGTTGGATCTCCTTGCAGTCCAAGGGACTCTCAAGAGTCTTCTCCAACACCACAGTTCAAAAGCATCAATTCTTCGGTGCTCAGCCTTCTTCACAGTCCAGCTCTCACATCCATACATGACCACAGGAAAAACCATAGCCTTGACTAGACGGACCTTAGTCAGCAAAGTAATGTCTCTGCTTTTGAATATGCTATCTAGGTTGGTCATAACTTTTCTTCCAAGGAGTAAGCGTCTTCTAATTTCATGGCTGAAGTCACCATCTGCAGTGATTTTGGAGCCCCTCAAAATAAAGTCTGACACTGTTTCCCCATCTATTTCCCATGAAGTGATGGGACCAGATGCCATGATCTTTGTTTTCTGAATGTTGAGCTTTAAGCCAACTTTTTCACTCTCCTCTTTCACCTTCAGCACAAACTGTTAGGTGGGACAAATCCATAAAGACAGAAGGCAGATTAGTGGTCGCTAGGGGAAGGGGGCAAAGGGGGATAATAGGGTTTCCCAGGTGGTAGTGAAGACTCCTCCTGCCAATGTAGGAGACGTGAGTTTGATCCCTGGGTGGGGAAGATCCCTTGGAGAAGGAAATGGCAACTCACTCCAGTATTCTTGCCTGGGAAACCCCACAGAACAGAGGAGCCTAGCAAAGGAGTCGGACATGACTTAGTGACTGAAAAACAAAATAATAGTAACAAAGCGGGCTGAGTGAGTGCTTTGTGGGCTTGGAGTTTCTATATTTGGAGTGATGAGAAGGTTCTGCAACTAGAGAGCAACGGTCGCATAATACTGCGTGTGTATATAATCCTCTTATGCTGTACACTGAAGCGGCTACAATGGGAACTTTCGTTTTGCATGCCTCTTTGTCACAGTCAAATAAAGTGGAGCAGGTAATGAGGTTCTGGTTCCAGCTAAGATGGAGCAAGCCTACATTTCCCTGTCTCCCTTTCTCAGTGTCCTTACAAAATCTGAATAGAAAACATATCTAAAATCTCAGAAAATTAAACAGTAGCAGACGGAGTGGGGAAGCAGACCAGAATAAAGACAAATGGTAATTTGGAATTATCAAATACACATTTTAAGCAGCTATTATAAATATACTCCAACAAGCAAAGGAAAACATGGTTAACATTAAGGGAAAAAAAGAATGGACAGTACTGGCAAAAAAAAAAAAGAAGACATAAAGAGGAACCAAATGGAAATTTTAGAACTATAAAATCAATAACCTAAATTAAAAAAAAATCAAAATCATGGAAAGAGTTCAAATGTAGAATGGAGAGAACAGGAGAAAACTCAGCGAATTTGAGTACATGTCAGTAAAAACTATCCAAACTAAACAAAGTGAGGAAAAGAAAAGAGAAAGAAATCCAGGGATGTGTAACAACAGAAAAAAATTATAACATTCGCGTCACTGGAATCCTAGAATAAAGATAATTCTAGGATAGAGGATTCTAGAATAAAGATAATTGTAGAATAAAGGATTCTAGAATAGAGATAATTCTGGGATAAAGAATTCTAGAATAAAGTTCACCACAGAAAAATTATTTGAGGAAATAATGGCTTAAAATGCTCCACATTTGGCCAAAGATATAAACACACAAATTCAACAAGTTCAGCAAACCCTGAAACCCAAAGAAATATAATCAAAATTCTAAAACCTAGGCTGGGGGGAGGACTTTGAAAACAGCCAGACAAATAATGCTCTCTTTGTAAGAAGGCAACGATTCAAATAACTGGGGATTTCTCATTTAACAAGCAAACAAAATCCAGGGAGCCAGGAAAGAGGTGGCACACAATTTTCTAAGTGCTAAATTCAATTCAGAATTCTAATTCCAATGAAAATATCCCTTAGAAATGAATATGAAATATTAAGGAAACTAAGTAAATTGTCTGCCAGCAGAACTGCTCTGAAATAATTGCTAACAGGAATTGCCAGACAAATGGAATATGAAACCAGAAGGAAAGTTGGAACATCAAGAATAAATGGAAAGCAAAGAAAAGAAGAATATAAGGGTAAAATACAATACAATAGACCAGTCTACTCCTCTGAGCTCTTTCAAATATGTTTAATGGTTGAAAGCAAACAAATTACAAAATTGTCCAATTTGGTTTTCCATGTACATATGGGGTTCCCCTGGTGGCTCAGTGGTAAAAATCCACCTGCCAAGGTAGGAAACTCAGGTTCGATACCTGGCTCAGGAAGATACCCTGGAGAAGGAAATAGCAACCCACTGAAATATTCTTGCTTGGGAAATCCAATGGACACAGGAGCCTGGCGGGCTATATATAGTCCATGGGTTCGAAAAAGAGTTGGGCACAACTTAGCAACTAAACAGCAATATATGCAATATATAAGATAAACACAACATCAAGAGAGGAGGGTAAGAAACATATATGTCAATAAGTGTTCCACATCCCAATCAAAATAGTAAAAAAAAACAAAACTGATTCTAGGTACACTAAGAGAAGTTAAGTATATGCATTATAATCTCTAGAGTAACCACTTAAAAATTAATACTATGGAAACTGACATGCCCCAAAACAGATGGTGTTAGAATAACTGAATGTCTGTATGCAAAGCAAAAACAAACAAAACACCTTGATTCAAACCATACACTTTATACAAAAAATTAACTCAAAATGGATCACATATTTATCTACATGTAAAACATAAACTAAACGGGAGAGGCAATTAAAGAGTGGTGGTAATACTTTTTCCTGGGCAGCATCTACATTCTAGTAATGTTCCTCATATTCTAGTAACAATAACCAGCTTCTCCTCTGGTGGTGTTCCTGCCCATGCCATAAATTCTCTGTGAGTTGGATGTCATCTCCACCGTGCACCTCTGTGCTGTGTGCTGTGCTAAGTCGCTTCAGCCGTGTCCGACTCTTCGCGACGCCATGGACTGCAGCCCTCCAGGCTCCTCTGTCCATGGGATTCTCCCAGCAAGAATGCTGGAACGGGTTGCCATGCCCTCCTCCAGGGCATCTTCCTGACCCAAGGATCAAACCCGTGTTTCTTACGTCTCCTGAACTGGCAGGCAGGTTCTTTACCACTAGCGCCACCTGGGAAGCCCACCATACAGTCTACTGCTGCCTAATGGAACCAACCCCTGCCGTCACCTCTTTGTTTAGAAATCACCTTGGTAACACCTGCATCTTCTGGCTCTGGTGGCGGTGACCTCCTGTTTGTCACCTAGAGGGGATCAAGTGCAAATTGCCCGCTGATGGTCTGAGTCCCATGATGGGTCGGTGTTTCTGCTGCAGTGCTGGTCATCACACAGGACTCGAAGCAGAGTGTGATGATGCTCTGAAGCATTCGTAACATCACTATAGCTCAGTTGGTAAAGAATCCACCTGCAATGCAGGAGACCTGGGTTCAATCCTTGGGTTGGGAAGATCCCCTGGAGAAGGGAAAGGCTACCCACTCCAGCATTCTAGCTTGGAGAATTCCATGGACTGTGTATAGTCCATGGGCTTGCAAACAGTTGGACATGACTGACAGACTTTCTCTTTCATATCTAATGAGGTTCTCAAAAAAAAAAAATTCCCAAACACCATTATGGGAGAGATTCAGGAGAAGAGACACGTGTATTATAACTCTTTATCATCTGTTATGAAGAAATACCGTTCCCATGCACTTTTTTAAAGCCAACCCTGAAAAATACTTAAATGTACACTTTACTAAATGCCATTTCCTCTGGAAACTAGCATGTGATTTTTTTTCCCCCTCCCATGGGACTAATGCACAAAACCAATATAGTTTATAGCCTAAATGAAAAAAAAAAAAAGTGGGAGGTCTGGTGCTGCTCCTTTAAGATGCTTCCAGAGAATTAAATACCACTTTCGATAGGACTGCCAAGTAAGCACTTATGAAAGGTTAGAAACTGAAGCAATAAACTCCAGCATGAGACCCTATGCTCTCCTGGTTGAACAAGATGTTTAATAGCAGGGATTCATCTTCCCCCATCTCCTATCTTCATCTAGTCGGCAGGGCTCAGAACCTTTCTCAGATTCAGCCTTTTTCATCTTCTCCTGACTTGGAGCTCTCCCTTATCAGTTCTTCCTGCTTTATCCTGACCTTATTACCAGTCAGATTTCCCCTCCCACACATCAGACAGGATCTGCAAGGGAAAGAACTGTCCTATTCAGTTTTATTTTTCTAGAGATCAGGATAATGTTTGAAATCTATTTGTTTTTCCATCCTTTCATCCCTCCATATACTCCACAAATATGTATGTATATGCATATACATACATATGTACATATACATATAGTAGATCAGACAGTAAAGAATCTGCCTGCAATGCAGGAGACCCGGGTTTGATCTCTGGGTTGGGAAGATACCATGGAGAAGGGAATGGCCACTCACTCCAGTATTCTGGCCTGGAGAATACTATGGACAGACGAGCCTGGTGGCACACAGTCCATGGGCTGCAGAGTCCGACATGACTGAACAATATTATAAGTATGTGAGTGAGGTCCCTCAGTCGTGTCCAACTCTTTGTGACCATGTGGACTGTAGTCTACCAGGCTTCTCTGTCCATGGGACTCTCCAGGCAAGAGTACTAGAGTGGGTTACCATTTCCTTCTCCAGGAGATCTTCCCAACCCAGGGATCGAACCCAGGTCTCCCGCATTGGAGGCTGACGCTTTAACCTCTGAGCCACCAGGGAACAGTATTATAGGGAACTATAAATCTCATCAATAGTTCTGGCTGTTGTTTCTTTTTGGTCTAAAGGAGGAAAAAAATAGTGTGGGAAAGTAGTAAGTCCTCAGGCTTCAAAACAGAAAGTGAGGAATAATCAATTGAAAAAATAATGAAAACTAAAAGCCACAGCAAGTGAGGTCAGCCATGATGAATTAAGTTGATTTTTGACTCAGGTTGTATTATTGAAGAAAACGCATTTGAGAGAACTTGGGGACCCACTCATCTGTCTCCACTATTTTCATTTTAACCTCAGGGAGAACCACAATCTGTTGATAACATCTCATCTGATTTTGTAAAGGTGCCAGCTTCCGAGAGGAGCCAAAAGGGGTCAGGAGAATGAGAAAGAATGTGGCAAGGCTAAATCCTAATTGGAAACAAAACAAAACATCGGTTGGTGTTACATGTAAACATGAACTGATAAACTCAAAGACTGAAAGTTCTAACATATTTAATTGATAGTCAACAGTGCTTAGGGGTAATTTATTAAGCATGTCCTGAAAATCTCAAATGGCTGAGGTTTTTTAGCCCTTAAATGACTTGAGTATGGCATACACCAGCACTACACGCCTCTGAGTGAGCACCGCTTCTCCTGCTGGTCCCCGTGAAATCATACCACTTGATGATGTTGGCACGGACCACAAGAGACCCACTGTTCCTGATATGAGTCACCAGGGAGAGTCAAGTGTTGGTTATCTGATTAACGGGGTGTCAGAGGTCAGGATGCCTGCGGAACTTGAAACAGCCTCAAATAACAGGTTTTAAAGAGCTGTTTTCTTTGGAGGAAAAGCTTTTCGCACTTGCTGCGCCATGAACCCACTTGTTAAATACCCCATTAGCAACAGAACAAGTTCCCCAGATCTGGGACGAGGCTGTGCAGGCAGACAGATTCAACAGACAGGCACCCAGCGAGAGGTGGCAGTCACAAGCGGCCCCTGGCACGGATCCCATTCTGCTTCCTGCAAAGATGCGACCTCTTGGAGCTGTTGATTTCAGGCTTGATGCTGGTCTTGAAGTGAGAGGGCGGCCCCTGGCCATCGAGAGCCAGGCTGGCCTGATACATGCATGCAGTCACCAGCGAAACCAGAAAAGTGTCTTTGCATCTGATAACTAGCAAGGTGGGGGGAGACCTAGTGCCCATTATTTATTCTAATAATAAACCATTACTCCAGGCATATTTTTATTCTCCAGATTTAATAAGGTATTTTGTGAACCGAGGCAGAGGAGGGCGAGAGAAAACAATTGTGGTTCTTTGAAGATGATATCTATTTGTTTCAGATGCAGAAGCAATCATCACTTTTTCCCTTCATAATCAAGGGTTATAATTGCTCCCTCAACTCCACCCCAATCCCTTGCTCAGCCCCCAAAAATCTGAACACTCACCAAAATGTCCTGAGGAACTAAAAGGGCTTGGCATGTGTCCCTGAATCAGTCCTCTGGGACCATCATTACCTTATAGCCAGAAAACTCTGATTATATAGCACTGGGCTCTCAACTCAGATTTTCCCATCATCCCTCTCTCCACATCCAGAGGTGAGAAAGAGTGGGGAGGGCCAGGTGGGTGATTTACATACCATTTGCATACCTCTGCTTAGATGAAATATAGTTTTCAAGACATTTTTAAATTGAGATGTTTTAACTAGACTTTTTTTTCCCCCTTCTGGTTAGATGTTGCAAAATCTGATGATGATTTCTTGCGAAGTTGATATTTTTATCATCTACATCCCAATTAAACAGATTCAGCAGAAATACACAGGCCACGGCCTTATCTGGGCAGCCATCCTGATCCTGTTAATTGAAAGACATTTGAGAGGCATCTTATGTTCAGAGGATAAAGTCTAGAAGCTAGACTTGCAAGGTTCAAATCTCAGTGCTGCTGCTTATTAGCTTAGGAACCTTAAACAAATTTCGCAGCTGGGCCTCACCCCTAAGGGTCATCATAGGATTTGAAAGAGTTCATATTTGCAGAGCAACCAGAAAAGCAACCTACAGAAAGCACTGCTAAAGTGCCTTTTGAAAAATATGTGTGTGTTTCTTTATTTTTGGTGGTGCTGGGTCTTGGTCGCGGCTCGGGATCTTTCTCTAGGTGCTGTGAGTGGGGGCTGCTCTGTAGCTGCAGGATGCAGGCTTCTCATTGCAGTCGCCTCTCCTGTTGCAGAGCATGGCACTCTAGGCTCTAGGACTTCAGTAGCTGTGGTGCACGGGCTTAGTTGCCCATGGCATGTGGCTTCTTCCAGGACCAGGGATTGAACCTGTGTCCCCTGCACTGGCAGGCGATTGTCATCCACGGGGCCACCATGGAAGTCCCAAAGTACCTTTTCAGTGTAAGAAACTGTAGTCCAAGTCTGTTGGCTGTTGTTATCTGTTCTTTTTATAAACTGAGAATGGCCTGAAATGGCTCAGCTCTGTGCTTAGATGCTGGGTGGAAAATACCCCAGCGGTAGAAAAATCAAGGTTATAAAAAGTGGCTGATACTTCTGAAAGTTTTGTGCTGTGACATTAAAAGTTCACTCTGTAGATCGTGGAGTGTGTCAACAGAAATAAATCATGTAACAACCACTCTACTATTAGAAAGACCAAAAAAAAAAAAAAAAAAAGTGAAGTGAACTAGGTCCCATTGAACCAATTTTCAAGACAAGGAAATAGGAACATAAGTGACTTTTCAGTGGAAGGCAGCTCTGGCTGGCTCTCTAAGCCAGAGCTGCCTTCTGCATCTAAAGAAATCTTAAACAGTTTTAAGAGGTCTTTTCCCTTCCTGATCTGTGACTTTACAAAATGTCATCGTTTAAGAAATGGGAACAATTGTGTAGCTGGAGAAGCTTGAGGAGTATTCATTTTCTAATTTTCCAGTTCAGTTGTCTGAAAGGGTTGCCTGGGTGGTTCTGGTTATTGTTGCTGTGTGTGTGTTCACACCCTTTCTGGAAAGCTTAATGGAAGGAGAGCTGGAAGACGATTGCTTCAGGAAAAAATGAGCTCTTCAAACCCTAAACTTAAAGAATCTTTACTGAAAGAACTAGGTTCCCAAAAGTTCTAAAGCAACAAGGAGCCATTCATGGAAACTGCGAGCAATTGAAAATCTAGGTCATCTGGCTGTTTGCTTTGTCACCATTAGTATTAATTAGACACTGGAAGTAATGAGCAAGCTCCGCGAGCTCTTCAGATTTAAAATAATAATAATAATAAACCAGCAGAGCACAGCTTTACCTTCGGAAAGAAAATATTTCCACAAGTGGCGTTCTGAAAGAATCTGAGGGGTAACAACACACACACACACACACACACACACACACACACACACACACACAAAACAACAACAACAAAAACTTGCAATTAAATTCTGCAAATGTACCTTGAGATAATCCCAGGGGAGGTCTTATTTGTACTTAATATTCAAATAAATATTCTTTCTGTGTACAGTGCATTTGATGCCGTGCATTTTATTTGAATGTATAAGGTAATCAGCGTCATGAGGGATAATCACTGGGCACGGTAGAACCTCTTAACTAGGATAAATGGGCCGGCTCCACAGTGGAGGGGTGATGGTGAGCCAGGAAGGAGACACAACAAGCAGAAGCCTGGTGTGGTTTCCGTAGTAGTGCCCTGAGGGTCCCTGATGTTCAAGGTTGCACCCATGGGACCAGCATCGGCATTAACTGGAAGCCAATTAGAAATGCAGCATCTCAGACTCGGCCCTTTGGAGCAAGTGAATCACAATCTGGTTTTTCCAAGACCCTGGGTGAACCCCAGGTAATTCCTCAGGTGATTAAATCTAGAGGAGTCACCGAGGTCAGGGTCCTCGCTGCCGGTCAGGGCCATCCCTGTTCCTGTGTACACAGACAAGAAGGACCTTCTTGCAGCTGTGCTCCTATATCTTACATATGCATGTGTGTGTGCTAGGTTGCTTCAGTCATGTCCGACTTTTTGCCACCCCGCGGACTGTAGCCCGCCAGGATCCTCTGCCCACGAGGTTCTCCAGGCACGAACACTGGAGTGGGCTGCCCTGTCCTCCTCTGGGAGATCATTCCTCACGCAGGGATCAAATCTCCACCTCTCTTACATCTCCTGCATTGGTAGGCAGGTTCTTTACCACTAGCCCCCCCTAGGAAGCCCCGTATCTTTTCTGTTGGGTACCAAAAGGATGCCAGAAGACCTCTCCAGATATTTCCTGGAAGGTAAAGCCACAGAGCTCCCCACAGCAGCCTCATCTGCTCCGCCCTCTTTCTGTGGGTCTTTCCAAGGTGCCCTGTAGGTGGTCGCATGCTTTTGTTCAGCTGAAGCCCAGCAAGGAGTTGGGGAGGAGAGGAGGGGTTCAGCCTCTCACCTTCACTCCCAGACTCCTAGAGGGTTGATTACTCCCGCCCTCAGTCCCTCCCCTCCGGCATGAGGTACGACTTCGCTTTCCACCTGTTTCATCCCACATTCACTGCCTTTTTTGTTAGGTAGTCTCATTATTAGGATCCCTTGAATAAGTGAAAGAATGGAGGTTTAGAGAAGCTACACTACATTCTCTGGGTTAGGAAAAGGCTGAGTCAGGAGTTGAACCCAGACCCACATGAATCCAGAGCCCTCTTATCCAATGTGTACCTCCACACAACTCCCTGGCCATCCTATCTCATTTGCACAATGGAGAGAAATCAATGAATTCATAAAATGTCTAATGCAGCCCCTTTCAATGGATCAACACTGACCCAACTCCCATCCCAACCTCCCTTCCTTGATTCTAACGGGGACCAAGAGGAGGAGACATCGTGGCCATCCAGAGCTTGCCAGGATCCACTGGAGGATGAAAGTACACACACGAGAGTCAGTTTCCTTCCCTGGACTTGAGCGAGTCTAGGAAACCATCCTAACCACAATAATGAGCGCCTTAAATAATGAGGAAGCCCGTCCAGTCAACTTGCTGCAAGCTTGCTCAGCAGCCACTGGCACTGCTCCTGGAGGAGGGGAAGGTCTCTGTAATTACACTAATGAGGAGGAGATGAACTGCAGGTCATCACGGATGAGGTGGTAGGCTTCCGTGGGCGTGAGGCAGGCAAGCAAGGACTGCCACAGCCAGATAGGACATGGGGCATCTGCGTTCTCCGGGCCATCGGTTATACCTGGGATGATGTTTGGGAGCCCAGAGAATATTTTAAATAATCACAACAACCAGCGTTTATTCAGTGAGATGTGCTGAATCCCAGGCATTGAACACACGGTCTCATCAGAATGAATCATCCCATATGGCTGATGAAGCCGATACTATTTTTTTTAAGGTTATTTATTTATCTATTTTATTTATTGGTCATGGTGCATCTTTGTTAATGCATGTGGGCTTTCTCTAGTTATGACCAGCCAGGGGCCACTCTTCATCCCACTGCCTGAGCTTCTTATTGCAGTTATTCCTTTTATTGCGAGGCACAGGTTCTAGGTGGGTTGCAGTAGTTGCAAGGCGTGAGCTCAGTCGTTGTGGCACATGGGCTTAGTCGCTCCGTGACATGTGGGACCTTCCGGGACCAGGGATTGAACCAGTGTTCCCTGCATTGCGAGGTTGATTCTTAACCATTGAACCACCAAGGAAGCCCAGTGCTGATACTATATTTTATCACCAGTTTGTGCTCAGAGAGGTTAAGCCATCTGCCCAAACTGACACAGCACATAAATGGCAGAGCCAGGATTCGAGACCAAGCATTAAGGCTTAGGGTCCACTTGCTTAACCACCAGTTCTTCCTGCTTCCCTGCCCTTAAAGTTCAAGCCACATGCACCTGCCACTCACTTCCTCTCTGCTCACTCTGGCAATAAGGCCCTACCCTGGCTGCAGCTCTGAGAAAGGCAACATCATAGACCATAGATCACGTAAGCTGGATTCTGCTCACGTGACACCAGACAAGCTGGACCCAATGGGTACTCTCTCTAGGGTACCACTCTGCCCCATTTCCACGATGCCTTCCCTTGAGTGTTTTTTTTTTTTCCAAGGACAGATAACCACATTTCCCCGATTCTTTCTCAAATGACAAGTACTGGGCTTCCCTGGTGGTCCAATGGTCAGGAATCCACCTGCCAACGCAGGGGACATAGGGTCGATCCCTGGTCGGGGAAGATTCCACGTGCTTCAGAGCAGCTAAGTCCAGGTGCCACAACTACTGAAACCTGAGCACCCTCGAGCCTGTTCTCTGCCAATAAGAGAAGCCACTGCAGCGAGAGGCCCGTGCTCTCTGTGAGCAGAGAAAACCCAGGTACAGCAATGAAGCCCCAACACAGCTGAGAATTAAAACTAACACATTAAAAAAAAGTGACAAGGGCTGGAGTCCTTTTCCTATTCTGAACATGTCCTCTCCAGTGAAGGGGAAACTTCCCTCTGTAAAGCGAGGCAGAAGGTGAGCTTGAGTCCCAGACCTGCTCCCTGGCCCTTTGACCTTGAATACGCCCTGTAACTTCCTGCAGTGAGCTGAAGAGTGTGCCTGCATGCTAAGTCTCTTCAGTCACGTCCAACTCTTTGCAGCCCTATGAACTATTGCCGCCAGGGTCCTCTGTCCATGGGATTCTCCAGGCAAGAATACTGGAGTGGGGTGCCATGCCCTCCTCCATATCTTCTTGACCCAGGGATCAGACCCATATCTCCTGCACTGCAGGCAGATTCTTTACCTCTGAGCCACCAGGGAAGCCCCTAGTGACCCTTAGTTAAGCTCATTTGGAGATCGGGCTTCCAAACAGCAGGCTGGTTGATGGAATTTAAACTTGTGGATAAGGAAACAAAGGCATATCAAATGTTTTTCTGCAGATACACAGCTAAGGGTTAGAGCTGTGATCATACTGATGCTAGAACCTATTTCATTAGCCTCTGCCATGTGGCTTTCTTTGTTAATGGCAAATTTTGGTATAGTCTAAGTGTTCTGTGGTGGCATCACCAAGCCCCACACTCCTCTCAGATTTTCTAGGTAGACCAAGTGCTCCGATAGTTCATAGATGGTTCACATTTTCAAAAAAAACAGGAGCATGAAATATCCTTAGGGAGTCTTTGATGAATAGAAGTCATAAGGATGTTTGGTTGAATTTTCTAAAAGGTGGGAGCTCCTTATTGTGATTAAATGAAGAGCTTAAGATGATCAAGCAGCAGTGAGAAAAATTCCACCCCATCCAGTGCCAGCCGAACACCAAGAGGCAGAGCAATTTTACAGCAGTCCATTTCCACCCAGAGAGAGCACAGACCGTGCGCCAATTTGATTAGAAAATGGCTAACACGCAGGGCCAGCCCTGTCTATTAGACGGAGAGCTGGACTAATGAATCTCGGAAATGGAAAAATCTGTCTATCCTTCTTCAAATCTGTAAGCCAATTATTATATTGGATCTTGACTTCCAATATTTCTGCAGGCTTCGAGGCAGTGAAACCATGCCAAGCAACAGGCAAATGAGAAGTCAGGGCTGTGAACACCGTTTTTGTGCTGGAGATTAAATACAGCTTGTTTTTTTCTCCTTCCTTGCTTCCTCCCTCCAGCCTTCCCTCTTACTCGCCCTCTCTTTCCTTCCTTTCTCTTTCTCCTCTCCCTCCTTCTCTCTTTTTCCTTTCCTCCTTTATTTTCTTTTTCTTTTGCAACTTTAACACCCAAAACACAATTATAGGTTACAGATATGAAAGGAAAGGAATCTATTCATTTTCCTGGTAAAATCAAATAATTTCACTATTCTTCTTTTATCCAGAAACCTGCCTGCCATATCCCTTGAAAGCTAAGTTCCGCAAGGTGGGCTTCAGGGATTAAATTCTATGCATGCTTGTTCCTTGCCTGGGTTTAATATAAGTACATTAGTCTTGGTCAGAGGAGAAAAAGACTAAGGATAAGAGGAAGTTGAGTGAGATATTTAGAGAAGAAAAAAGAAAACAAAACTCTGGAGTCAGACTGCTTGGGTTTGAAACCCACTTCCTCGTTATCTCACCTTGGATAAGTTACTTAACCAATTTCCACCTTTACTATTGCATCTGAATTTAAAATAAAAGGGGGCAGGGCACGGATAACGGCAGTATCTATTATTGGTTTCTATTGGGCATATACAAGTTTATATGTAAAAATCACTTTGAGTAGTTCCTGGCACAGACTATATTATATTAAGTTTGCCAAACAAACTTTGGTATCATTGACTCAACGGACATGGGTTTGAGCGAACTCCAGGAGATAGTGAAGGACAGGGAAGCCTGGTGGGCTGCAATCCATGAAGTCACAAAGAGTTGGATATGACTGAGTGAACAACACCAGTTATCTTATTCAGAAACATGATTCATCCTATTAATTTCCTTGATTATTCATTGAACAGATACTTATTAAAGCTGCTTCAGGCAAAGAAGTTGGAGAGGCAGCGACCTAGAGACACTTGGGCTAACAGCACATGTCCTTCTGCCCAGAGAGAACAGGGCCATGTGGGCCGGGGCTGCCAGACCTCTGGTCCCACTCCCTCCGAGGGGTCCCAGCTCAGACTCCAGGGCAGAGAAGGGCCAGAAGCTGACCCAAGCTGTCCCTGTATCCCCAGGCCCAGCACAGGCCGCTCGAGGCAAATCCTTCCCTCCCAACTAGAAGACTGTACCTCTGGAACAGCAGGTGCCCCAGTCAACTTTCTCTAAATTTGATTTAAAGATGATGCTAATGGAAATCCACCCTGAATATTCATTGGAAGGACCGATGCTGAAGCTGAAGCTACAATACTTTGGCCACCTGATATGAAAAGACCCTGATGCTGGGAAAGATTGAAGGGGGAGAAGGGGGCGACAGAGGATGAGATGGTTGCATGCCATCACCATGAGCTGAGCAAACGCTGGGAGATAGTGATGGACATGAGTTTGAGCAAGCTCCAGGAGTTGTGATGGACAGGGAAGCCTGGCGTGCTGCAGTCCACAGGGTTGCAAAGAGTCGGACACCACTGAGGGACTGGAGCAATAACAGGTGATGAAGCTCGCACCTGGAAGGTGGAGCCTGAGAACCAAGGGGCCAGGGAGAGAGCCCACGAGACGTGAAGGGAGAGTATGTGATGGGTAGGCCTGCCCTAGCCAGGGTATCCAGGCTTTTCCATCTTCTCTGCATCTGGTGCAGAAATGCCACAGCTTCAAAGAGAAGGAGAGGGAGAGAGGCTTACAAGTGCTACTGCTGAGCATGTCTGTGTGTGTGTGTAAGGGGCAGAGAGAGAGAGAGAAGACTGAGAATTCTGCTGGGGATGTGGGAAAGAGGCAAGAATAGAAGAGAGTCAACGTATTCAAAAATACAAGGGCTGCCCCATACTGTCCTTTAGTCATTTAATTCTGCAATTTTGAGAAGCAGATCAAACTCTTTTGCAAAGCCGTATTTTCATGGGCACACAATGAAACTGTTAATTAAAACACATAGAACACAGGCTGGTGGCAAGGCCCAGGCCTGAGTCAGGAAAGGGGCAGAGGAAACATCAGCCTTTTAACGCTGGCCTCGCACCTCCCTGGAAAGGAGGGTGTTCACATTCCTTAGAGAGATTTCGCAGAAGGTGGGTTTTAGGAAGACCCAACGCGGAGGGAGGGCGCCCATCCGACCCCTCCACCCTGGGCCCTGGCTGAGTCCTGCCAGGAGAGCAAGCTCCCTGGACCGCTCACGGGGAACCGAATCTGAGCCCCAGTGTGAGCGTCCGCTGGTGCCTGCACCAGCTCACCTTAGCCCTGACTTCCTTTTCCTGGCAATCCCTACAGGGGTTCGGAGGTCCACCGGTCCCTGCAGGCGGGATGGATCCCCTCTTTCCAAACAGCTCATGCTGCGGGGCCAAAGCATCCCAGCCCAGCCCCGGGCCGCAAGTACATTAGTCTTGGTCAGAGGAGAAAAAGACTAAGGATAAGAGGAAGTTGAGTGAAGATATTTAGAGAAGAAAAAAGAAAACAAAACTCTGGAGTCAGACTGCTTGGGTTTGAAACCCACTTCCTCGTTATCTCACCTTGGATAAGTTACTTAACCAATTTCCACCTTTACTATTGCATCTGAATTTAAAATAAAAGGGGGCAGGGCACGGATAACGGCAGTATCTATTATTGGTTTCTATTGGGCATATACAAGTTTATATGTAAAAATCACTTTGAGTAGTTCCTGGCACAGACTATATTATATTAAGTTTGCCAAACAAACTTTGGTATCATTGACTCAACGGACATGGGTTTGAGCGAACTCCAGGAGATAGTGAAGGACAGGGAAGCCTGGTGGGCTGCAATCCATGAAGTCACAAAGAGTTGGATATGACTGAGTGAACAACACCAGTTATCTTATTCAGAAACATGATTCATCCTATTAATTTCCTTGATTATTCATTGAACAGATACTTATTAAAGCTGCTTCAGGCAAAGAAGTTGGAGAGGCAGCGACCTAGAGACACTTGGGCTAACAGCACATGTCCTTCTGCCCAGAGAGAACAGGGCCATGTGGGCCGGGGCTGCCAGACCTCTGGTCCCACTCCCTCCGAGGGGTCCCAGCTCAGACTCCAGGGCAGAGAAGGGCCAGAAGCTGACCCAAGCTGTCCCTGTATCCCCAGGCCCAGCACAGGCCGCTCGAGGCAAATCCTTCCCTCCCAACTAGAAGACTGTACCTCTGGAACAGCAGGTGCCCCAGTCAACTTTCTCTAAATTTGATTTAAAGATGATGCTAATGGAAATCCACCCTGAATATTCATTGGAAGGACCGATGCTGAAGCTGAAGCTACAATACTTTGGCCACCTGATATGAAAAGACCCTGATGCTGGGAAAGATTGAAGGGGGAGAAGGGGGCGACAGAGGATGAGATGGTTGCATGCCATCACCATGAGCTGAGCAAACGCTGGGAGATAGTGATGGACATGAGTTTGAGCAAGCTCCAGGAGTTGTGATGGACAGGGAAGCCTGGCGTGCTGCAGTCCACAGGGTTGCAAAGAGTCGGACACCACTGAGGGACTGGAGCAATAACAGGTGATGAAGCTCGCACCTGGAAGGTGGAGCCTGAGAACCAAGGGGCCAGGGAGAGAGCCCACGAGACGTGAAGGGAGAGTATGTGATGGGTAGGCCTGCCCTAGCCAGGGTATCCAGGCTTTTCCATCTTCTCTGCATCTGGTGCAGAAATGCCACAGCTTCAAAGAGAAGGAGAGGGAGAGAGGCTTACAAGTGCTACTGCTGAGCATGTCTGTGTGTGTGTGTAAGGGGCAGAGAGAGAGAGAGAAGACTGAGAATTCTGCTGGGGATGTGGGAAAGAGGCAAGAATAGAAGAGAGTCAACGTATTCAAAAATACAAGGGTGCCCCATACTGTCCTTTAGTCATTTAATTCTGCAATTTTGAGAAGCAGATCAAACTCTTTTGCAAAGCCGTATTTTCATGGGCACACAATGAAACTGTTAATTAAAACACATCGAACACAGGCTGGTGGCAAGGCCCAGGCCTGAGTCAGGAAAGGGGCAGAGGAAACATCAGCCTTTTAACGCTGGCCTCGCACCTCCCTGGAAAGGAGGGTGTTCACATTCCTTAGAGAGATTTCGCAGAAGGTGGGTTTTAGGAAGACCCAACGCGGAGGGAGGGCGCCCATCCGACCCCTCCACCCTGGGCCCTGGCTGAGTCCTGCCAGGAGAGCAAGCTCCCTGGACCGCTCACGGGGAACCGAATCTGAGCCCCAGTGTGAGCGTCCGCTGGTGCCTGCACCAGCTCACCTTAGCCCTGACTTCCTTTTCCTGGCAATCCCTACAGGGGTTCGGAGGTCCACCGGTCCCTGCAGGCGGGATGGATCCCCTCTTTCCAAACAGCTCATGCTGCGGGGCCAAAGCATCCCAGCCCAGCCCCGGGCCGCTGTAGGGTGCGGGCGCTGCAGTTCCAATCCCTGCAGCGACATCTGCTGGCCAATTCCTCTTAGTACGGAGGAACCCGCGGATACTCGTGGTCCAGGCGCAGCCGGTACTTTGGGGGCAAAGACTCTGGTCCTGAAGTCAAGGCACTGCCCAGGACCTCCGAGGTGACGGCGCCACCTTCGACACCAATGCCCCTCCAAGTATGGCCGTTTCTCCTAGGCTGCGGGTGTAGGAAACACGGGACTGACCATCTCAGGCCCTGGGATCGGGTCCCATCTAGGTTTTCCTTTACTGGGTGGCCAGGTCCAGATGGCTCATCCTCTCTCTGGGCCTGTTTCCTCCTCTCCAAAGGGTGGAGATGGACAGGCCAATTTCCAAGGGTCCTTCCTGGCTGTGGATTTCTCTGAGCTGTGACTTCAGGTATGAAAACCAGCTTGGCTGAAGGCCAGCAAGATCCAGAGGAAATTGCAGGGGAGGGCTTGAACTCAACCTTGAATCCACTGCTTCAAAAGCTTAACAGCCAGGGAGGGACAGTTGGCGCTGGCCAACTTGTCCTGGAGTCTTTGCACAAGGGGCTCTAATTATTGCCTATTATTTCTTTTTTTAAATGCATGAGAGAGAAGCTATGGATTATAAATTCATGGTAGATTATGTTTTAATGTTCCCCCAAACAGAATGATAATTGCTAAAACTGCTTTGGGTATCAAGCTTCATTGCACTGAACTGCACTCCAAGAATTATTATTTTTTAAAAATCACTTATGCTACCAAGATGGCGCAGTGACACAGAACTAGACTCTCTGTGGCAGTCCCTGTTGGAGCCGCCGTGTCCCCATGTGTTAATGTCCGGGGAAGAATATGGGAGCCAGTGTTGTAAATTAAGGTGCAATTTGTAAATGCTTCATTAATATTTATTAAATGATTATTAGATGCTCTTATAATCTTTAATAAGATATTATAAAGCATGTCATTAAAATGCATTAGAAGCACATTCTTAGCAAGTCATGCCATCACCCACTGTTAGGCAATGCCTGGTTTTATGATCCTCTTCCTAAAGGCTTTCCCAAGGTACGGGATTATCATGAAGATACAGAAACATAAGTGGCTGCCTGATCGAATCATCCCCGGGGATGATAGCGGATCTCACCCCCAGGGGCATCAGAAACAGCAAGTCTTCCTTGTTGTCAACTCCTTTCCTGAAAGCTATGGCTTAGCTCTGCTAGAAACCCCCAGAAAACACCTGTAGTGATGGCCAGCTTCACCTTTGGTTGATTAAAAATGGCAGCCTACAGCACTGTGTTGAGAAGGATTCTGAGGTTCTCTTTGAAAGTTAAGTGGAAAAGAACACAGGGATTAATAAGTGATGCCTGTTGCGTGCATTGTACTTGCAAATATCACAGTAGAGTTGGTAACACCCACCTCTGATCTAGGAAAAGGGAGAGGATCTAGTCAGAAGGCTTCCAAGATGTGCTAGTGTTGCAGTGAAAAGGAAGTAAAAAAAAAGAGAAATGAGTTTTTTTCTTTCCCTTCCCTTAGAATAAGGAAAATAAACACAACAGTGAGCAAGCCTGAACATTCCTTTTTTTTCCCCACTTTAACTGCTCCTAACTCTGTATGTCTCTAAGTTTGCTTTCCTGCCCCCTAACTCTGAATGATGCTAAAGCCGAAGCTCCAGTACTTCAGCCACCTGATGCAAAGAGCTGACTCCCTGGAAAAGATCCTGATGCTGGGAAAGATTGAGGGCAGGGGAAGAAGGGGATGGCAGAGGATGAGATGGTTGGATGGCATTACTGACTCAATGGACATGAGTTTGAGCAAACTCCGGAAGGACAGGGAGGCCTGGAGTGCTGCAGTTATGGGGTCGAAAAGAGTCAGACACAACTGAGCAACTGAATGACAAGAACAGCTCTGAAGGTCTGTAACTGACTTTGCTTTTCTGTCCCCTAACTCTGCAGGACTTAGACTCCACACCTACTCTCCTTTGACCCCATGATAAATACATCCCGTATCTGGTGTTTACCCTTAACAACACTCTTCCCCTTATAGATCTTCATTTTACATATCAGAAAGAAGGCCGCAGAGTCGCCAAACTTCCAGACTCAATTACTGGGTCACTGGCACCAGTCTATAACGGTCTTTAAAACAATGCAGGAGGAATAAATTCAGATCCTAACACCTTTGTTCCTCGTCACCACCTCCTGCCTGTGAGCCCTCACCTTATACAAGCCCCTAGATTCCTCATGGGGAGGGGGCACAGTTCTTGAGGCGTGAGCCTACTGCGTTCCCGTCTCCACCAGCTGAGAACTAAAGCCACCTTTTCCCTTCCAAACTCTCTCTCCGTATTTTTTTACTCAGCTTCGGTGGGCAGAGAAAGTCAAGATTTTGGCCAGCAACACTGGGAGATGCCCCTTCTGAAGGCCTTACTTTTCTTTTGCTTGCCTCACACCCACAAGTCCACGACAGAAGGCATCAAAGAGGAAGGCAGGTTCTAAAGATCTTGCATGGGAAGAGGCACAGAGAATAGAACTCCATTCCCTCAGCACTCAGAGCTCTCCCTTCTGTGGTCCAGCAAATCTCTCATTCATTTCCTGAAGATCATCAGCGCCTTTCTTCAGCAGTTGCCCATCGCGCGTTTCCTTTCTTGGACTCCCCCAGGTCTTCCCACCTCAGTGCTTTTGCACAGGCTGCTTTCTTTGCTCAGAGGTCCCTGACCTTTATTTTTTGATTAGGATCACTTCTTAGTTTTCTCGTGTCGGAGGGAATACCACTTCTCTGTCCTGCTGTATTTATTTCATGACAAAGAGCTGTGAGTCAAGGGTCTGATGGTGTGGTTCAAGTTCTAGTTCTTCAGCTTCCTAGCCATGTGCATTCGGGAACCAGTTCTTCCCCTTCTCTGCACTATATCCTCTGGGGATGTAAATAGGGATGGTAAGAATGGGATCTGAGAAGGAAATGGCAATCCATTCCAGTATTCTTGTCTGGGGAAATCCCATGGACAGAGGAGCCTGATGGACTACAGTCCATGGGGTCACAAAGAGTTGGATATGACTTAGTGACTCAATAACAAAAATATGTGTGTATATATTACTACTGATAGACTATATTAATGTAACTTATTATATGGATCCTCAAAATATGATACAAAGGTCTTTCTTAAAATTTTACTCCACACTTTCAATTATAAAATTATACCACCAAAGAATAATTACTGAATTCATGTTAAACTGTTCTTTCTTTCTTTTTTTTTTTAACACATTCTGTCAAGTTACCTTTATGAAATACATTCCAAGGTAGTATTGATTGATTCTTAGGCTAAAATGACTTACTCAAATAGCAGTAATTTGTATTCAAGATTAAATATTTAAGAGACTATTCTGTAATATGAAAGACTCATTGGGTTCTAATAGAACCCATCATTTTATTTATATATACATATACAGAATGTGACCATCTCATGGGTTAAATGAACTCATATGTAAAGAGTACCAAGAAAGTACTCAGCACAGAGTAAGTGGTGGTTTAGTTGCTAAGTCGTGTCTGACTCTTTGAGATCCCATGGACTGTAGCCTGACCAGCTACTCTGTCCATGGGATTTCCCAGGCAAGAATACTGGAGTGGGTTACCATTCCCTTCTCCAGGGGATCTTCCTGACCCAGGGATCAAACCCAGGTCTCCTACACTGCAGGCAGGTTCTTTACCAACTGAGCCATCAGGCAAGCTACAGTAAGTATTCAGTGACTATTCAATTTTCTCATTTTGCCTATTTAATGATGTGGGGTTTTTTTTCTGCAAGATGTCAGCCCTATGGGGGCATGGGCCCCGTACATCCAGAAACTACTATAGTGTCTGGCTCATAATAGTTGCCCAATAAATACTAGCTGAGTTTGTTATGGGAAGCTTCTTTCGGGTTATAAGGAGTGAGGCATCGTTTCTGCCCTCTTGGGGGAGCCAGGCTATGAAGAAAGAAAAAGAAGTCTAGACATTTCAGTTCAACCTCATAAGGCAAAGGAGAGAGTGTAGTCTGCTGGGACAAAAACACCCTCTGGGTCAGGGCAACCTGAGTTTGGAAGCTGTCTCTGCCACCTGTAAGAATATGACCTGGACCAAGTTTCTTCATCTCTGCAGCTTCTGTTTGGATAATAATATCTACCTTCAAGAATTAGAATAGATAGGTATAGATATATGGCAAAGGTCTGTATAGTCAAAGCTATGGTTTTTTTCAGTAGTCATGTATGGATGTGAGAGCTGGTCCATAAAGAAGGCTGAGTGCTGAAGAACTGAGGCCTTCAAACTGTGATGTTGGAGAAGACTCTTGAGAGTCCCTTGAGTAAACAGCAAGGAGCTCAAACCAGTCAATCTTAAAGGAAATCAACACTAAATATCATCAAAAGGACTGATGCTGCAGCTGAAGCTGCAATACTTTGGCCACCTGATGCGAAGAGCTGACTCATTGGAAAAGACCCTGATGCTTGGAAAGACTGAAGTCAAAAGGAGAAGGTGGCAGAAATGAGATGGTTAGATAGCATCACTTACCCAATGGACTGATTTGGGGAAATTCCAGGAGCTAGCGGAGGACAGAGGAGCCTGGTGTGCTGCAGTCCATGGGGTTGTAGAGTCAGATACTACTTAGCAACTTAACAATGACAAATACGTATTATATCACCAATATACATGCACTAAGCACGTGCGTGAAGTGTCTCCTAGCGATAACCGTATTTACCATTTTTTATTGAGGTGGGACACATTTGATCAAAACAGTCATTCATTCACATGAGAAATCACGGTTGGATCCACAAACCCCCATCGCAGGGACATGAAGCAAAACATATTGCTGTGGTCATCGCTGTTAACCGAGTGAGAAAAAGTGGTAAGTGTTTTCTTTTGTTTTGCTTTGTGATTTTGTGATTCTAGGAACTCAAGCCTCAGAAGGAAAATTCAATACACTAAAGGAATCTTGAGTATAGGACAGAAGGGAAGAACGGAGAAGCCTTTAAATGTGTTAAGCTTGTGTGTGTGCTAAGTTGCTTCAGTCATATTTACCTCTTTACAACCCTATGGATGGTAGCCAGTCGGGCTCCTCTGTCCATGGGATTTTCCAGGCAAGAATACTGGGGTGGGGTGCCATTTCCTTCTCCTGGGGAATCTCCCTGACCCAGGGATTGAACCCGCATCTCCTACAACTCCTGCATTGCCGGCAGATTCTTTACTGCTCAGCCACCAGGGAAGCCATCACTTTTTCATTTCATTCATCATGGATCATCCCTTCTTATACCTTCCTCCCCACAGGGATGACACTCTGAAGCTGGACAGGTGTTTGGGGAAGTCCCCTACCAGGGCTGGCAGAAGAAGAGAGACCAATGACGTGACCAGGTCTCTGTAGCTTTAGCCAGAGATATACTAGGGTGAAATTCAAAGCAAAAGCTAAACCAAGGGGCCCCAGGTGGTAACCAAGAAAGATGGGAGCCAGAGCGTACCTGCTGGGAAAGAAAAACCATTTATCTTGTGTCCAACCAATAACAATAATAATAATGATAATCTGCTATCCATTCATGGACTTGTCTATATATTTGTTCTACAGATATTAAGCTCTCACTAAAATCAGGCAGGGGAGTAGATATTGGGGAATAGTAACAATACGGTTAGAAGGTACACTTCATAGAGCTATGGTTCTGGGAAAGATGGACATTTTCCCCTCCTCTGCCTCTTCCTTCTTAAATATGACCTCATAGGCTATATCTCATTCCATGTCCTTTTCTTGAATGATTACTCTTTAGATAGATATTTCTGATCTTCTGTGTACTTTGATAAAACACTGATAAATTCTCCAACATCTTTTTATTCATATATGTATGTATATACCTATACTTCGCCTAAGAAATGAGAATGTGTGACAAATATTCTGGCAGGAGAAGCAGGGATTCTAGAAGAAGACATCAAATGTTCACCTAGCCTAGTTGAGAAAACATCATGGGGGGCTTCCTGGAGGAAGAAGTGTTTCGTCAGCGACAAGAAAGAAGAGAAGCTCCCAGCCAGAGGAAAGGGAAGGCTATTGCAGGTGGAGAGAGCAAAATATGTGACACCTGGGAGGTGAGAGAGGGCGAGGATTGTTTGGGACCGCTGAGAGAAGGTTGGTCTAATTGGACCACAGATTGGGAGATGGAGGTGGCCATTGAATGGACCACAGGGATTCAGGATGAATGGGATGAAGGTGTGAGGGTTCCCTTTAATGAGCTGCATCGGCTGGGCAAAATCCACAAAGATGTGGCATCTGGAGCTGGGCATCCGTTTTTTGTATAAGATCCACTTTCTGGATAATGGCATGCCCTTCCCAGAAATGAGTGAGCTTGAGCTCAAAGCTCTGACCATGTAGTTCAAACTGTAAAGTGACTGAATATTCACTCCACAGGCTACAGAAGCAGGAGAGCAGAGGGTCAGGATGGCACATAGGGCGCCTCTCAAGCCCTAACAAAAGCTATGAAACGTCTCAGCAGTGGAATAGAGCATGAATTTTCTCAGTCTCCTTTTCTCTCCCTCTCTCCTTCCCCACCTCACCCAGTACACTTTCAAGAAGTTCAGGAAACTCAGTTAAAGGGTCCCACCCCAAAAAGTTCGTTTTATATGAAAACTTCGTCGCTTTTCACCCAAGCATCAACATCTCCCCAGTTTACTTGCCATTTCCACAGGCAACAACATAAGAAAACTGAAATGAAGTAAATGCACCAAATTACAGTATTTGAGAGCTTTCTTCCATGCAGGAAAAGGAAACTCATATGAGAGGAAAGTGTTTATAACAACAGTTTTCTATAAAACAACACCATGTGCACTAAAAAATTGAGAGTCCTCCAAACTAACCGCATGGTTAAGACTGTCAAGCTTATCAAGTATTATCAGTTCTGTTCTTCATACCCAACCATACCCCCACCTCCACACACACACACACATGTAAAAATCCAGGAAACCAAGAACAGTCTTTCCAGTTCTGAACAAGAATAAGTTTCCATTTATAGGCATTGTCCACATCTCCAAAACAGGATCAGTTAAGAAAGACATGTAAACACACACACAGAGGAACACAATCATATATACACATATATTCAAAGAGGCATCCAGAAAGGAGATGCTCGCTCTTATTGGGATTAACATCAAGCCATCCTGGAGTCAGAGTGTCCACGGAAAATAAAAATCTCAACTGGAATGTTAGAAATCACCTTGCAAGAAGTGGTAGCCAAGCAAATATCTAGAGGGAGGCCCAGTAAGAGAGAACCCCCTTCTCTACGTGGCTGTGACTTTGGCATGAGCCACCAAGGCTAGGGTTAAAGAATCTGCCTGCCAGCACAGGAGACGCAAGAGACACGGGTTCTGTTCCTGGGTCGGGAAGATTCCCTGGTATAGGAAATGGCAAATCATTCCAGTAGTCTTGCCTGGAGAATTCCACGGACAAGAGAGGAGCTTGGAGGGTTTACAGCCCACGAGGTCACAAAGAGTCAGACATAACTGCACACACACACACACACACACACACACACACACACACACACCCCAAAGGATGGAAATTCTTCCAAGACTCAGGTGGATTCCCAACTAAGTGGGGCTCCACTTCATGAGTCATATATGCTCAGAGAGACAGGCGGGTGTCCGTGTAGACTGGCTGGATGAGCTAGGAGGACCTGCCTTCAAAACAGAACGCCTACCTCTGAATGGAACTTGGTAAAACCTCGCTCTCTGAATGTGCAATGTGCTTGAAGGCGGGCGGCAGGCATGCCTAGTTTTCCCATCACGGGCGGTTTGCAAACATGGCATTTTGGCAAATTTATTTCCTGTCTCACTTTCTCCTTACACAGCCTCTGAGACTCTAAATCATAAATAAATAAATAAAACACACTTAAAAAAAAAAAAAGAAGAAGAAGACAACGGCAACATTCCTTTCCCAGAGGGTTATAATTCATCGGTATTTGTTTGGAAGTCAGCCTGTCGCAGGGCTGTGAAAAGGTAAAGAGACAGCGATGGAGCATACAGAGAAGGAAAAGGCTTTTCCCGCCAAGGTCAAGTATATATCAGCCGTGAGACAAAGCAACAGTCATTTCAACCCGAGGCCACAGTGTACCTTGACCCCAGCCTCATGAAAACAACAATTTGCAGTCGTCTATAAAACACTTCCTCTGCTTTTTCTGTTCCGTTGGCTTCTTCGGCCGACCTCCATACCATCTGAGTTAGCAGTATCTGGCTGTATTTTACAAGCATGTGTGTGCACGGGAGTGTGTGCCTTGCATCCTAAGATTTGAGGCCAAGATTTATCTCATTCTCTGATGGCATTTTATCGTTATTAGAGAGCAATAAATTTCAGCTCCGTTAGCACTGCATTTAAATATGCACCCGCCAAGACAGAAAGGTGCGGGATCTCTCGCGGGCTATAAATTTCCATTCTTTGCCATCATTCTATACTTGGACCTTGGCAGAGCCCAGCCAAGGCTGCACATTTTGTTTAGCTAGCTCCTCTTCCCTAAAGGGAGACTTCACCAACACTTGAAGCAGATACGATTTGCTGGCCGCAACTCTGCTCGCACCTTAACAGCTGTTTTGCTTTTTTATTTAGAGAGAAGAGGGTTGCCACCATCTGTCTTTTGAAAAATGAGTTCTGCTCACAGCAACATGGAACCATAAAAAAGAGAGAGAGAAAGGCTGAAGGATGAAGCCAAATGTCATGAGAGAGAGGGAGAGAGAGGGTCAGCTCCAAGAGGAGACAAAAATAATGATGAAACATTTACCACTTGAAAAAGAAAACAAGTCGGGGATTTCAAGGTTGGTAAATGAGGTGCCAGAGACAAACCCAGAGAAAACACGCACGTTCTTTCCAACAAGTGCTGGCAGAAACCAAATAATGAATCACCTTACCTACTCAGCGTTCAGATTTCCGTTACATAAGCTGCTCATCGGATCTTCAAACTGCCCAGGAAGGGTGATATTTTAATCAACCCTACTTCAGAGGTGAGCAAAACACAGTCACAGGCATCAGTCAAATCTGGTGCAAGTCCAGCATGTCAGCTTTCTAGATCTGCATCCAGTATTATTCCTGTTTCTGCATCTAGTAGGCGATGTGTTTACCCAAGGGAAGGGGAATCGAGAAGGATCCGATGGGACGATGCCTGAGAAAACCCTGTGTGCTTGGCACACAGACACATTGAATACATTTCAGCTGTATCTGTTATCCAAGCAGCAAAGTGACTTTGGTTATGTCTGAAGGCTGCTGTGAAGTGTGTGTTAGTCACTCAGTCGTGTCCAACTCTTAGTGACCCCATGGACTATAGCCCTCCAGGCTCCTCTGTCCATGGAACTCTCCAGGCAGGAAGATTGGAATGGGTTGCCATGCCCTTCTCCAGGGGATCTTCCTGACTCAGGGATTGAACCCAGGTCTCCTGCACTGCAGAGAAGTGTAAGCTTGGAGTTAAATCCAGTCTATACAATTCAAGTCCACCAGGTTATATATATATATGTATGTAAGATTATGGCATCTGGTCCCATTGCTTCATGGCGAATAGATGGGGAAACACTGGCAGATTTTATTTTTCTGGGCTCCAAAATCACTGCAGATGGTAACTGCAGCCATGAAATTAAAAGACATTTACTCCTTGGAAGGAAAGTTATGACCAACCTAGACAGCATATTAAAAAGCAGAGACATTACTTTGCCAACAAAGGTCCATCTAGTCAAAGCTATGTTTTTTCCAGTGGTCATGTATGGATGTGAGAGCTGGACTATCAAGAAAGCTGAGCACCAAAGAATTGATGCTTTTGAACTGTGGTGTTGGAGAAGACTCTTGAGAGTCCCTTGGACTGCAAGGAGATCCAGCCAGTCCATCCTAAAGGAGATCAGCCCTGGGTGTTCATTGGAAGGACTGATGTTGAAGCTGAGACTCCAATACTTTGGCCACTTGATGCAAACAGCTGACTCATTTGAAAAGACCCTGATGCTGGCAAAGATTGAGGGCAGGAGGAGAAGGGGATGGCAAAGGATGAGATGGTTGGATGGCATCACCGACTCAATGGACATGGGTTTGGGTGGACTCTGGGAGTTGGTGATGGACAGGGAGGCCTGGTGTGCTGCCGTTCATGGGGTCACAAAGATTGAGACTGGACTGAGTGACTGAACTGAAGTGAACTGATGGATGTATGTATTTACAGCCACTCAAGCTTATAGGCTAGGGGCTTCCCTGGTGGCGCAGTGATAAAGAATCCGCCTGCTATGCGGGAGACTTGGGTTGGATTCTTGCATCAGGAAGATCCCCTGGAGAAGGAAATGGCAACCCACTCCAGTATTCTTGCTTGGGAAATCCCATAGACAGAGGAGCCTGGTGGGCTATAGTTCATGTGGTTGCAAAGAGCTGGACATGACTGAGCAAATGACCCCCCACACACACACACTGGTAATTAAATGTAGCAGAGTAGAATTGAATGGCGATGTGAAATAGGAGCCTTCCAATAATCAAAGAAAATTTCATGTATAATCACTCTTCCTTATTTAAACCAACCTTATTAACAAGAGGAGATGAATCACAAATGGATGTCTAATTAAGCTCTTATGTTAGCCAGAAACTCAGAATACTGTAAACAGCCTCTATCCACAGCAGTCTTGAAAATTAAGATGATATTTGATACAGGAAAAGAAGA
This sequence comes from Madoqua kirkii, assembly GCA_006408675.1. Lineage (NCBI taxonomy): Eukaryota > Metazoa > Chordata > Mammalia > Artiodactyla > Bovidae > Madoqua > Madoqua kirkii. Next base: position 27,676 of record SJYC01055274.1, on the reverse strand, counting down.
ATGTCTGTTCCTCTTCCCAGTGTCTCTGTGTGTAAGCTGTTTACAAAAGCCTTCTGCTCTGTGCTTACACACCAGGGCATTTTGTTCCCACAGTCTGGAGTAGCACTCAGGTCTCTGCCAGCTCTGTAAGCTGGTTCTATACCCCGTGAGGGCTGGGAAACCAGGCTCTAGATCCACTTCACAGCCTATGAGAGTAAATTCAGGAATGTTCAGAATTCTTGGTTTCCAGTCTCAAAACATATACTCACTCAGAGCCTCGGTGTCCTTTTCCACAATGACACAATGTCCTTACAATGTCACCTGAGTGTGAAAATGATATTAGAAAATATGTGGACACTTTTCAATACGTGTGGGCTTACCAGTTAGCACTGGAGTTAAAGAATCCACGTGCCAATATAGGAGACTTAAGAGACAGGGGTTCAATTCCTGGTCAGGAAGATCCTCTGGAGTAGGAAATGGCAAACCACTCCATATTATTGCCTGGAAAATTCCATGGACAGAGGAGCCTGGTGGGCTACAGTCTACTGGGCCGTGCAAAGTCGGACACAAATGAGCAACTGAGCACTTTTGATACCTGTGGCATGATACAACTATTATTACTGCAACCACCATAACAAATCCAGACCACTGATGGTGGGTAAGGGGAGAGAATCGAGAATATTAACTACTCTATCCTAGACTCTGAGTCTGTGGTGTCCAGTGCAGACAGAACCACATACACAAAATGCAGTTTATATCACATGGGACACGATTCAGCCTTAAAAAAATTAAGAAAATTCTGCAATATAGGACAACATGGATGAACTTAGAGGACATTTGCTAAGTGGAATAAGCCAGTCACAAAAATACTGCAGGATTTCCCTTACATGAGATATCTAAACTAGTCAAACTAATGGCATCAGCGAGTGAAACGGTGCTTACCAGGGACTAAGAGAAGTAAATAGGGAGTTACTGATGAATGGGGATCAAGTTCCAGTTCAGCAAAATGAATGTGTTCTGCAGATCTGCTGTGTAATACTGTACCTGGAGTCAATAATAATATATTGCATAAATCAAAATATGTTAAGAGGGTATATCTTATATTAAGTGTTCTACTATAGAAAGATTTTTTTTTTAAATCCATATCCCTACAAAATTAATCATGGGTCTTGCAAGAGAAAAAGGATAAAGACAATTCCTGCTTTCATGAAGCTTACCGTTTGGTAATAAACTTTGTCTTTAGCCTATTATCCACTCTCTCCTGCCCAAGATACAATTGTCATCACCTTAAGATAGAACAGATTTCCCCAAACTTTTAAAATAAAAATTTTCATTGGAGTATAAACTGTTAGTTTCTCAGCCACGTCCAACTCTTTGTGACCCCTTGGACTGTAGTCTTTCAGGCTCCTCTGTCCATGGAATTCTCCAGGCAAGCATACTGGAGTGAGTATCCCCTTCTCCAAGGGATCTTCTTGATTCAGGGATCAAACTCAGGTCTCCTGCTTTGCAGGCAGATTCTTTACCATCTGAACCACTGAGGAAGCCCTGGTTGGAATATAGTTGCTTTATAACATTATTTCCGGAAGTTTTTTATAAAGACAATTCCTGTTTTCATGAAGCTTACCGTTTGGTAATAAACTTTGTCTTTAGCCTATTATCCACTCTCTCCTGCCCAAGATACAATTGTCATCACCTTAAGATAGAACAGATTTCCCCAAACTTTTAAAATAAAAATTTTCATTGGAGTATAAACTGTTAGTTTCTCAGCCACGTCCAACTCTTTGTGACCCCTTGGACTGTAGTCTTTCAGGCTCCTCTGTCCATGGAATTCTCCAGGCAAGCATACTGGAGTGAGTATCCCCTTCTCCAAGGGATCTTCTTGATTCAGGGATCAAACTCAGGTCTCCTGCTTTGCAGGCAGATTCTTTACCATCTGAACCACTGAGGAAGCCCTGGTTGGAATATAGTTGCTTTATAACATTATTTCCGGAAGTTTTTTGATGCATTAGTTTTTTGATGCATTCGTTTTTTGAGGCATTTTTGCAAAGACTGTAGTCCATCCGAGACTTCAGTCTACCTGCCATTCTGAATATTTGTTAGCTGAAGTTTCAACACTTTGAACAGTTCTTTTCATTTATTCTGCATACAAAATTTGCTATTGTAAAACTCTGCCACTTTAATTACCTTATGCATTTGTTTTTACTCTATTGAATGGAAACTGGTACTTGCCTCTGTAGTCCCCTGAAAGCGCCCCTCCTTTCTTTTAGAGAGAACCTTAATGTAAGGGATAGAAAATATAGGATTTGTTAAGATCGTTGTCGCTTCTCTCCAATTTCAAGGAACATCAATAGTCATGCCGCCATAATAGATTACACCAGGGCTTCTTAACCTGCCACTATCGACATTTACAGAGAGACAATTCTTTGTTGTTGGGGAGCTACTCTGTGAACTGTTCAATGTTCAGCAGTCTCACTTAACTCTACCCACCAGATGCCAATAACATCCCCTCTCCCAGTTGTAGCATCCAAAAACGTCTCCAGCCATTGGCAAATGTCCCTGGGAGGGGGGTTAGGGGAAAAAGTCACTTTCAGGTAAGAGAGACTGACTTTAGTTTAGTGTGCATATCCTATGAGAAAAGCACTGAGTTAGGTTTTTACACACCTTACTTCTTTTAGGGCTTCCAAGTGATGCTAGTGGTAAAGAACCCACCTGCCAATGCAGGAGACATACGAGACGTGGGTGGGTTTGACCCCTGGGTCAGGAAGATCCCCTGGAGAAGGAAATGGCAACCCACTCCGGTATTCCTGCCTGGAGAATCCCATGGACAGACAAGCCTGGTGGGCCACAGTCCATGGGGGTCACAAAAGAATCAGACATGACTGAAGCACACACACTTAGTTCTTTCAACAGTCCTGTGTGAGTAGGAACTATTTGTATACCAATGCTTAGATAAAATAATGAAGTCAGTGGGTGCCAGGGCTTGATCCCAAAGTTTACACCCTTTCCTCCACTCTGCACTGTTTCCAAAGGTAATTCTGCTTTCCATTCACCTTGTTTTCAATAGAGCAACTGATCTGGAAACGAATGCAAAATGTATCCGATATCTTAGCAAGAGTACTAATCCACTAGAAAGTTATGCATTCACCACGTCCCATTCAGAGCTCACCAAGTCCTGGGTCTCCAAGAAATGCAAAATTAACCCATCAGGTAAGGACTGTGGCTGAAGCTTTGGTGGCACCAAAGTAGGAAAGTGTCAGCTTCTCACCTGCCTTTTCAAGATGGCAACACTAGATTTGGGGCACCAGCCAGTGTCCAACAATTGATTCTCTTTGGGGAAACAAATCTACATCTATGAGATACTGAGAGCATCTTTGCAAGGACTGCCAATGCAGGAGACGAGGGTTCAATCCCTGGGTTGGGAAGATTTCTTGAAGAAGGAAAAGGCAAACCACTCCAGTATTCTCTCCTGGCAAATCCCATGGACAGAGAAGCCTGGTGGGCTACAGTCCATGGGGTCACAAAAGAGTCAGACACCACTCAGAGACTAAACCACATCAATGCCCCTGAAAAGCAGTTTCCTCTTGGTCCTGGAAAATCTGCCATTTAGTCCCAGGTTGTCGGTGGACTTGTGTTACAGGACTTAACAAGGACGCATGCGTGTAAGACTTACTGGTGGAACCCACAGCTTATTAAGCCTCAGCCCTCCTGGAATGATCATTTGCTTTTGAGCAAAGAATAGAGTTGATGCCCTTAGGCAAAATGTTATAGAAGTTAACTAAATTTGAATTCTCCCAGGGTTTCTTGAATGCATTCTTCTTCTTCTTCTTTTTTTTTTTTCCTTAAGAGTTCTCTGAGCTTGTATCAAATCTAATTGATTTTTAGCACAGAAAGCCTTACCTCCCCATACAGCACGGGTCCCTTTTTCCTTGTAGCTAATGGCAAAAGATTCATTTATAAATTGTTAAACGTGTTCACAGCTAAACGACACCCAAATAGCCCAGGAATAGCTTCATATTCATAGTGGGCTTTGATTAAAATACAAACTTTTCACGTGAGCACCAGGATTATTTTTCATAATGCCGGCAGGTTACCAAGCTGAGTGCCACTTAATTTAGTGTTTAATCAGGAGAACTACAGTGGCATTGGGCTGATTAGGTTGCCTCAACTGCTGCCTGCTCAATTTTTCCCCATAATTGCGGGATATTTTTTATGGTGACAAGTGGCCAGACGGTAGGATTCCAATATGCTATACATCAGTTTCTCCATTATTGGATTAGCTTGACGTGGCGTGGTTCCCGCAGCACCTCACTCCCACCACTGATTGCAACGTCCCTCCTATTTCACAATTAATGCAAGTCTCCTGGATTGATCAATCTTCTCACGAGCTTGGGCCACGGTCAATATATTCTTCTGGCTGCGTGTGAGTGAGCCCTGGAGTTTCTCACGAGACCTGTACATTTGTCTCGGGGGCAGGGGATTTTCTCACTTGAAGATGCTGCTGGTCCCATCAGGCCATCTTTCTGTGGCGTTTTCAGATGACACATGTGTGTATGAAAGAAAGAGAGAAAGAAAGAAAGGAGGGAGGAAGCAAAGAAAGACAGAGAAAGCAAGCAAGAAAGCTAGAATTTCATTGGCATAGCTGACCGTTGCTGGAATTAGTGCTTTGTTAACTGAACTCTACTTTCTAAAACTTTATGGTGTCCATGCGAGACCCACAGACACCAGTTCCCCCTAAATATCATCCTGAAGGTGAAGAGGATAAGAAACAGTTTGTCAACGAAGCATTTGCTCTAGTAAAGAATGTTTTAAAAAAAGAACGCGTATATGTGTATAACAGAGCCACCTTGCGTACAGCAGAAATGGGCACAGGACATTGTATTGCCTAAACAGGTTTTTCCTTTCTCCATTTCTTAGATTTTGTTTCTGTATATTAGAACAGAATGGCCACATCATGAGACTCACTCACCTATGACCAATCTAACAAGCCATTGGGAGAGGCAGGTTTCTCCATAGAGTTTAACTGCCAAGGGGCACAGGGGACTCTGGGTGGTCTGTCTGGATCACAAACCCACCTGTGGATGAACTGTTATGCTCAGGACTCTTGAGTGCCTCAGTGTCCCCGAATCCTCAGCCCTGCTCATAAGAACCCAGTGGAACGGCTCTTCGAAGACAGGGCCCCTCCTGTTAGAAGAAGGTGGAATGGGTAGAGTGAACATAGCTATAGACATTCACTAACTCCCAAACTAGGCCACCTACTGGCTCTGGAAGCTTTCATGGAAAAGAAAAAAGAAAATATTGAGTCCAGCTCAGAGGTTAGAAATGTACGGGTTGATCTGGGAACACCTTCTCATCTCATAAAGCAAGAAAATTCTGGGCTCAGACAAGAAGCCAGGCAGAAGTAGCTCCCAGTGGCCATAACAGGGCTTCAAAAAAGAACTCAGGGAAAATCACTGGCCACTTCTGGGAGACTCAAGCAAACAAATCCTGTCATTTGAAAAGTGGAAGAATGCAAAGAAAGATGCGTGAATCCTGCATTTCTTTCATGAACACCTACTTCAGGGTAAGCAAAAAGAAACAAATTAACGAGAGAGGCTTTCTCTCTGCAGAAGGGTCCCGTGTAATAGACGGGGAGCAGTGATGGCCACGCTTGGCAATGGCTTGGCAACAGCTGCGAAAAATCCCCCGAAAGACTGCCAGCCGGACAGGTCATGCTTCCTAAGGGAAGCACACAGTGACGTTTATGATGTGGTTTTGCTTTAAAAAAAAATGAACCAACATTTCACCAAATGGCTGAATCTAACCACTACTTTGCAGAAAACAGAGGACAGAGAACCAAGCGAGCAAAGCTGGATGGTGGAGAGACCCTTCAAAACAAGGCTCACGTGTCCTGGGCAGACAGAGTGCCAGGGTCTGACAACGACAGTGAAAGAGACTTTCACGGTGTGTCAACAAGTTTTCATTTGATCCACAATCAGCCCTCCATCTTCCCAGATGCAGAAACCTCAGATACAGATGGCCAGTCTTACTATGTCATTTTTTTTTAAACCTACTCCCGTTTTGTTTTGACTGTGCAGCTTGACATGGGGGATCTTAGTTTCCTGACCAGAGATGGAACCCGAGTCCTCTGCGCTGGGAGCCTGGAATCTTCACCACTGGACCACTGGGAAAGTCCTATGCCATTTTATGGAAGGGACTTGGGCATCTGAAGTTTGGATCCGTAGGAAGTCCTAGAGCCAGCCCTTCATGGATACTCAGTCAGGACTGTATATCTATTTTCCTTTAACCTTTTTTTCCCCCCTTTTTTCAGAATACAGTATTTTAATAGTTATTTTAATTGAAGGATAATTCCTTTACAGTATTGTGTTGGTTTCTACCAAATATCAACATGAAATAGCCATAGGTTTACCCATATGCAGATGGCAACCATGTAAAGTTGAACACTGGTAGAATATAGACTATATTAAGGAAGTCAGGTTAATTTTAAGGCCTAATAATGTTAATAAACTCAGTTTTCCTTCTTAAAAGTCTTCACCTTTTTAATATGCATGCATACATATTTAAATATTATGATGTGTGAATAGTTGATCTTATTAAGGAATTATTGCTGGTTTTTAATACGTAATAATGCTAATATTTTTCCTAAAAAGTCCTCATCTTTTGAAAACACATATTCGAATAATGTAAGACTATATATTGTTTGGGATTTGCTTCAAAATATTCATGGGGTAAAGAGAGGTAGATTAAATGATTCATACAAAAGAAATAAGCTCAGCAACTTCCCTGGTAGTCCAGTGGTTAGGAATCTGTCTGCCAATGCAAGGGACACACGTTCGATCCCAGGTCTGGGAATATTCCACATATCACCACAACTACTGAACCTGTAAGCCCTAGAAATCAATCAATCAATCAGTCAATTAAAAAAAACAAAAGCTCAGCCATGAGTTGGCAATTGCTGCAATGGGTATGCATACTATTATACTAATTCTTCCTACATTTATGTTTGACATTTTTCATAATCAAAAGAATTTAAGACCATCATTAAAGGAAAAAAAAAAGAGTAAGTTTAGGTATTAACAAATCATCTTGGTCCACTGATGAATTTGGAATAAAAAACACAGCTTCGTGATTTCTGAGGATCTTGGAGAACTCTGGAGCCATTCCAGAAGTGAGACCATAACTAAAATGCCCTTCCTAGTTTTCCAAAGAAGTTTGATGTGTTAAGTCTTCTGTACAAATAGCCTGTATCCACCCATCAACTGTTCTTCATCCCTGGAACAGTCTTAGAGGGAACACCACCAACTGGGAAAAGGGACTGGCATTGTGAGACACTAAAGAGAAATGCCATTCTTCTATCATAACAGCATAACCTAAACCAAACGTCCTTTGGTTTGCCAATGCATTGAGCTTGTTTCCACCTGCTGCTGCTGCGGCTGCTAAGTTGCTTCAGTCGTGTCCGACTCTGTGCGACCCCATAGATGGCAGCCCACCAGGCTTCCCCCTCCCTGGGATTCTCCAAGCAAGAACACTGGAGCAGGTTGCCATTTCCTTCTCCAAAGCGTGAAATTGAAAAGTGAAAGTGAAGTCTCTCGGTGTCCGACTCTTAGCGACCCCATGGACTGAAGCCTACCAGGCTCCTCCGTCCATGCATTTTCCACTAGACCTTTGCAACTGTCCCCTGTTTCCAGAACTTTCTGTTTCTCACTCTTCCAGGGTCAGTCCTTTACCATGAGCTCAGACATCACCTCTTCCACGATGTATTCCTTGACCACCACTGCCCCCAACTCCAAACCACACTGCAGCCTACTGACTTTATTTCCTCCCCTTCACCCACCTTTCCAATCATGGATCACCATCTATAACTTCTTGTTTATTTCTTGGTTTCACTTGATCACACTGACAGCAACCAGTAAATATGGTTCAACACTGAATACGCATATTTAAGATAACTCCTGGAGTCCAGTTGATAATCAAAAAAACAATTGAAAATTAAATGTTTAATAGGATTATGTGCATGCTAAGTCCCTTCAGTTTTCTCTGACTCTTTGTGACCCTATGGGCTGTAGCCCATCAGGCTCCTCTGTCCATGGGATTCTCCAGGCAAGAATACTGGAGTGGGTTGCCATGCCCTTCTCCAGGGGATCTTCCCGACCCAGGGACTGAACCTGCGTCTCTGACATCTCCTGCATTGGCAGACAGGTTCTTTACCATTAGTGCTCCCTGGGAAGTCCACTTAATAGATTGATCACTACTATTCCGCCAAACCCATTGGTTGAGCTACCACCATTTTACACCAAATATTATATATATATATATCATAATGTATATTATGATATATATATATATTACATATGTGTGTGTATATATATATTATATATGTGTGTGTATACATACATACATATATATATATATATATATATATATATATGTCTGTCACCCTGAATCTAGACATTTCCTACCTTGAGTGTTAACAATAAAACAGCATCTGCCTTCTTCACTGATATCTTTTTCCTTTATTTTGCTTGGTCTAATACAGGCTCCTCTGTCCATGGGATTCTCCAGGCAAGAATACTGGAGTGGGTTGCCATGCCCTTCTCCAGGGGATCTTCCCGACCCAGGGACTGAACCTGCGTCTCTGACATCTCCTGCATTGGCAGACAGGTTCTTTACCATTAGTGCTCCCTGGGAAGTCCACTTAATAGATTGATCACTACTATTCCGCCAAACCCATTGGTTGAGCTACCACCATTTTACACCAAATATTATATATATATATATCATAATGTATATTATGATATATATATATATTACATATGTGTGTGTATATATATATTATATATGTGTGTGTATACATACATACATATATATATATATATATATATATATATATATATGTCACCCTGAATCTTGACATTTCCTACCTTGACTGTTAACAATAAAACAGCATCTGTCTTCTTCACTGATATCTTTTTCCTTTATTTTGCTTGGTCTAATCACTGATAAGTCTAATTGTAACTAATAAGAAATGCAGTATTAAAATAGATGTGAAAGTTGTTTTTACCTTTCTGTAACAGCTTGTATGAGAGTGCAGAGCCTTCAGACAATTAAAAGGATGTTCTGATAATTCTTTCCTGCTATTATTAGCAGACGAGTTATTTGTGCTAAGAGAGCAAGAAACCCTACCTCAGAGAAATAGGGAATTGAGTAGTTTGCAATTGTGAGAACAACAAAGTTAGCGTTCAATTAAGTTCCATCACAAGATTTATACTAATCATTAACCAAAAGTTGTCTTCTGCTCAGTTTCAGGAAATTGAACAATACCCTGACGAAGAGAAAGAACCTTTAAAAATTAAGCAATAATTATGGTATGTTTGCAAAACGCAGTCTATCTTTTGTATCTTGAATTTCTTGGCTGTGTAATTTGCATACACATTAAACTCGGTGGGAAATTGGAAAGCAATTCAGAATTCAACAATTAAAAGATACAAATTAAAATTGTTAACATTAACTTAGAGTTTATTGCTGATGCAATGCTCTTGGTTATAACTGAACTCTGATCAAGCAGCCCATTTCTCTCTCAGAAGTTCAGCATGTTTTCCACTACGCTCTCCAATTGCGCCTCTCAGTCACTGGTTTGCTGAAGCCACTCGATATTCATAAGCAGGCTCTTTTAATAAATATAAACATGTATTGGCTGCAGATCTGTCTTTTTCATTAGAAAAAGAAGCTGAGTGCAGTCTCTCTGGCATTCAAAAGGACTTTCTATCTCTTCAAACACCTTCAGATTTGGTGGGAGAAATGCTCAGATAATTCTGTATTGAAGCTAATAGTGAAAAAAAGACACTTCTTTACAGAGGTGTGGGTTTGAGAACCAAACACAGTCAACACAAGGTGTTTCTGTCTTTTCACTTCTTGCATGCATCAGTATTTTACTTATTATAAATACATGTATATATGAAAAGAGACATGCATGCATGTATATGTATGATGTTTTCACTATAAAATATTGAGAGCCTTTTAATCTAATTGTCTTGATATGACACTCAACCCCACCCCTTCCAACTGTATGATCAAAAATGTTGATATAAAAATAATACAAAAATATATTATTCTTTCAGCTTCTGAATCTGGCTCTGCAAAATAAATATAACAGTAATCAACTCATAAGTTTGTTGTGAAGATTGAATGAGAAAAAATTAAAGTCTCTATCTGAAATGTAGAAAGTACTTGATAATCATAAGTTATTATATTTTATTATAAGCACTGGGATATGGGGTCCCTGGGATTGAATTCCAGCTCTACCACTTATTAGTGCTGTGACCCTAGACAAATTTACCTGCCTCATAGGACCCATCTGTAAAATGGGGATATAGTGCCTACATCAAAGTGTTGTAAGGTGATAAATTATTTGTAAAGCACTTAAAATCGTGCCTGGAGTAAGCCCTATATAAGTGTTTATTAAGTAACAATGTCTGGATAGATAGACTAACAGATATTTGTATTTTATATCTGTTTTTATACACAGACACTGCACAGAGAAAGAGAGCTGACTCAGTATAAAATGGGAAAAGTTCCAGTATTTTCCCATGCTGTTCTAAACTAGAGACACTGATTATCAATGGATTTACTTTCACTGAAAAGCAGGTTGGGATAAGCTTTTATATTTATTATGCACAAGAAATGCACGAACTATGGTTCATCAGAAGCTGCCAGGTATCTTACAAGACCAATGTTGAAAGAATTAGGATACAATAAAATACCCTTGATATTATCACTAGCTGAATACACTTGGATCGTTGATGGTCCTTCCACATGACCCAAGGCCATCAACATGGGGACCAATTATCAAGGTAAGTCTTTAAATTTTTTATACTATAAATATAGTTCCAATAGGAAAGAATGGATAGGGGCTAGAAAGTTTTACACTCACAGGAACTAGGTTCTTTTTCATATATATATATGTTCCAAATTATTGGCACATTCCAATATGAATGTGCCAATAATTTGGAGAGTCATAATAGGAGGATGGGGAAAAAAGCAGACAGTTATGTGCTGAGTTATGACACCTGAACCAGTCTAAAGTGTGAGCATGTCTAGCTTTTACTCTAAACCTAACTCTTCTGTCTTCACCAGCTAGATTATTTACTTGGGAATTTTGAAACAACCTTATCAGGACTGTCACACATCACAACCATAAAGTACAAAATTCCTCCCAAAGTCTGCCAATAACAGGAATAGAACCATCACCTCCAACACACACACACACACACACACACACACACACACACACGTCACCACCTACCTACACACAGACACACACAGGGACATATACACACAAGACACATGGAGCTTCTTTTAGATCCTAATTACTTTGCAATCAATGTAGGCTTAAATAATGCAAATTTACCCTCTAATTAATTGAGCACATTATATTCAACTCCTCAGCGATTTTAGATGTCACCAATGAAAATGATGACAACGAGAGTGAAACCTTAGGAGAAATGACCTTAACAGTGAACTGAGACCTTAGCCAAATCACAGAAGTTAGGTAATAGACTATGGCTGTTCTGAAATTTTAATTCTCCACTTAATTAAGCAAAGTTTTAATCATAATTATCTGGTACCATATATGTGGAATTTATGTGTGTGTGTGTGTGTATGTCTGTGAAAGTGTTAGTTGCTCAGTTGTGTCCAACTCTGTGATCCCATGGACTCTAGCCATAGCCCAACAGGCTCCTCTGTCCATGGGATTCTCCAGGCAAGAATACTGGAGTGGATTGCCATTTCCTTCTCTAGGGGATCTTCTGGACCCAGGGATCGAACACAGTCTTCTACATTGCAGGCGATTTCTTTCCTGGGTGGCTCAGACAGTAAAGAAATCGCCTGCAATTCAGGAGACGTGGGTTCCATCCCTTGGTTGGGAAGATCCCGTGGAGGAGGAAATGGCAACCCACTCCAGTATTCTTGCCTGAGATATCCCAGGGACAGAGGAGCCTGGCAAGCTACATGAGGTAGTAAAGAGCTGGACATACTGAGCGACTAAACCACATCACCATATATACATACACACACACAAACATATGGATATATTTATACTTTTTAAAAGAATGGTGAATATATATGAAGTATCAGATTCCCAATCAGGGACATAGACCAATAAAGACATTTCCAAGTTGAATTTGGAATTTTGCTTTGATAACATCTCATCTCACATGGATATTTATCAGGTCTCTGAAAACAAATGACTTGCATGGAATTTCGTCCATAACATACATGAATGTCTCAAGCATGAAAAACAAATACATGTCTCAGGAAGACCTGAGGTAAATGGCTTTAGGACTTTCAGAATAAAACCAGGATCCTTTCTGAGAGAGAGGAGTAAAAGAGATTAAGTGGATGGTACTTTCTTTGAATTATTGATGTAATCAAAACACTCTCGGATTCACACCATCAGTCTTCTCGGTGCTGGGGTCGACATAGAATTATAGCTGGGTTTTGGCTTCCCTCTCTCTCTCTTTTTTCCATTTAGAAAAGAAAGAAAGAAAACAGCCGTCATCTCTCGTTTACCTAAAAGATGAAGAGAATTTCCTAACAATCCATACCATGCCATTAAAGGGAGGGGTTTTCAAAGCCAGATGCATAATGTGTTTAGCCATCCACCATCCAGTTTTCAGGTTCAGTTCTGTGTGTGGGCCGGTACCGGTGCTTTTCAGCGCTCAGGAATACAGACATAGACGTCTATCCCCGAGCTGAAGATGGAGATGGCTTCATTAAACCGGGGGCAGGATTCTATTTCAGAAACCTCTGTTCTCTGCGGTGTGAATGTGGTTATTTTCCACCTTCTCATTCTGCAAGCTGAAAGGCAACTTCCTGTGGCTGGCTGATCTTACCAATACCCCAAGCCCAATTCCCATACCCCCCTCGTGGTGGGCAGATATCATTTCAACAGATGTCAAGAACAGCAAAAGTGCACTTCGGCTTATTCGTTAAACTCCTGAGGGAGGAGGTGGATTGGCGAAATCCAGCCAGTAATTAAACCACATACTTCTTCTCAAGCTGCCTCTCGCCCCTCTTCCCCGCATAATCTCACTGCCTTCCATCAAATCATGCAGGCACTTATTGGCTCCAATCAATACAATATGAGATACATTAATTTCGTCCCTGAGAGACTTTCGGGGAAGAAGTGGGGTTGCTTCACCAGCATTTTGGAGTGTTCACGCAAGCACACCATCAAACCCAGCAATATCACCTCCGTACTCAACCCTGGCAGATTCGTGGTCTCCGTGGCCTCCGACGCCCCCCACCCTCCACCATGCCCCTTGCCCATGGAACTGGACTGCTGCCAAACACACCACAAATTGGATTGGAGTGAGAAACACTGACTATATTACCGAATGCACACACATGCTAAACAGTGAACATCGTGGGGAAGAAGTGGCCTGGCTGAGCAGAATTTTAACAATCAAACTTAAATCCTTCCATATGTTCTTGAGCCCTTGTGGCTCACGGTGTAAAATAACATTAGGAGGAGGGAAAGAACTCTCCCAGGTTCCCCAGGAAAGGAGTCTGTCTCTTCCATGAAATGTGACGGCTTCTCTCAACCATTCATTCCCCATCCCTGGTTGAACCTTTGATTTGCAGTTTATTTAGAAAAGCTGGAGGAATTCCCAACAGACCAGAGGAAATGCATTTGTTAGGAGAGGTGCTGAATCAAGGTTGCCCTATTCATTGCATTTTTGTACTCCAAATGTGCCATTCTTGTGAGCTTGGATTCTGGAGGAGCCACTGAAGAGAAGGAAGGTGACTCCCAGGAAGGTGTGTGTCTCTGTGGCCTGACATTCCAGCACCTTCCTGACAGGACACCAGACTTCTTTTAGGTTTCTATAGCGGCCAGCCTCCAATGATTTTACTCGACAAGTGAGACAAAGAAAGGAAAAATCAAGCTACAGTTCAGTCCATCCATGGACCCTACGGTAGAACCAAAGTTGAACACAGTGGACTAACAAAGAAATCCAAAGAATACCCATGAGGGCCAGATGGCAGCTGCAAAATGAAAATCTACTGAAAATTCAGACAAGAAAACACTCCCAGTTCAGGGCTCTCAGCCTCACACTTTAAGAAAAGAAGTACTGCATCACACAGGAAGACTACTCAATAGTCTGTAATGACCCATATGAGAAATCTAAAAAAGAGTGGTGTGGTGTATGTGGCTCAGATGTTCAGTTGTGTCCGACTCTTTGTGAGCCCACCAGGCTCCTCTGTCCATGGGATTCTCACAGCAAGAATACTAGAGGAAGGTGCCATTTCCTCCTCCAAGGGATATTTACAATCCAGGGATCAAACCCCTGTCTCTTAAGTTTCCTGCATCGAGGTGACTTCTTTACCACTTTCACCCCTGGGAAGCCCAAGAATGATACATATATCCATTGCCCACTCCAGTATGCTTGCTTGGAGAATCCCACGGACAGAGGAGCCTAGTAGGCTTACAGACCGTGGGGTCGCAAAGAGTCGGCAGGACTGAAGTGCACGCATGCATGTATATGTATAATTGGTTCACTTTTCTGTACAACAGAAACTAACACAACACTGTTCATCAACTACACTCCAATAAAATTTAAAGAAAAAAAGGAAGAAAAGAAGTAATCGAGGAAGCAGGACTCTGTGAGTTACCAAAAAAAAAAAAAAAAAGCAATTTTCGCATTAACTACATCCTGCTTGGACAATGGGTAATGACTCTTCGATGAAATATAAGAAATGTTTTGTCTGTGCTTGAGAGGGAAGGAAATAGGCTTTCTGGTCATGGCCATTGGTCATGATAGGATACACCATGAAATCCAGATACCAGAGAGTGAGAAAAGCTGGCCTGGGAGCCAGCTGCCTGTGTGGACTTGGATCACTCCAGAGACCTCACTGGACCTGCCTCTTCATCTGCAAAATCATTAGCTGGTTTCCTGAGCCGTTTTGCAGCTCCAACAGCATATGGTCCCCATTATATAGCTTTTATCCTTAACTGCCCTCTTCCCTAGTCTTTATGGCAGGCCTTTCTCTGCTTTCAACACCATGGAGAAATGCCATGGCTGACTTTTTGAAGAGATGGTAGGAAATTTGCCCCCCGCCCCAATGATTCTCAACTTTCTATGGGATGGAGAGGAAAAGGCAAACACACCTGCTCCCTCTGAGGAATGGCTGAGATTCTGAACAACCGAGAAGACATGGGCTGATTTTTTTTTTCTTTTTTAAAGAGCTAAGTTTCACTCTCTGCCAATAGTTATTAAGGGATGGTGGACTGGAGGATCAGCACCGGAATCCTGGGAGTTTTGTTAACAAAACAGGTTCTAGGATACCCAGGGGGCAACAGAGGAGGAGATGGTTGGATGGCATCACTGACTCAATGGACACGAGTTTGAGCAAACTCAGGGAGATGGTGAAGGATAGGGAAGCCTGGCATGCTGCAGGCCATGGGGTCATAAAGAGTCGGACTTGACTTAGCAACTGAACAATACTGTCGATTGAATCAGAAGCTCCATGGGTGGACCCTGAATTTGGAGCAAAATCCCCAAGTAAATCTTATGCACATTAATGTTTGAGAAATTGATAGATGAGACTGCCAGCCAAAAGGCCTCTCTGAGTATCCCAGATGAAATTCCAGATGTTCAAGCTGGTTTTAGAAAAGGCAGAGGAACCAGAGATCAAATTGCCAATATCCGCTGGATCATCGGAAAAGCAACAGAGTTCCAGAAAAACATCTATTTCTGCTTTATTGACTATGCCAAAGCCTTTGACTGTGTGGATCACAATAAACTGTGGAAAATTCTGAAAGAGATGAGAACATCAGATCACCTGTCTTGCCTCTTGAGGAATCTGTATGCAGGTCAGGAAGCAACAGTTAGAACTGGACATGGAACAATAGACTGGTTCAAGAAAAAGGAGTATGTCAAGGCTGTATATTGTCACCCTGCTTATTTAACTTCTATGCAGAGTACATCATGAGAAACGCTGGGCTGGAAGAAGCACAAGCTGGAATCGAGATTGCCAGGAGAAATATCAATAACCTCAGATATGCAGACGACACTGCCCTTATAGCAGAAAGTGAAGAAGAATTAAAGAGCCTCTTGATGAAAGTGAAAGAAGAGAGTGAAAAAGTTGGCTTAAAGCTCAACATCCAGAAAACGAAGATCATGGCAACCAGTCCCATCACTTCATGGTAAATAGATGGGAAAACAATGGAAACAGTGGCAGAGTTGATTTCTTTGGGGCTCCAAAACCACTGCAGATGCTAACTGCAGCCATGAAATTAAAAGACATTTACTCCTTGGAAGGCAAGTTATGACCAACCTAGACAGCATATTAAAAAGCACAGACATCACTTTGCCAACAAAGGTCTGTCTAGTCAAGGCTATAGTTCTTCCCATAGTCATGTATGCATGTGAGAGTTGGACTATAAATAAAGCTGAATGCCAAAGAATTGATACTTTTGAACTGTGGTGTTGGAGAAGACTCTTGACAGTCCCTTGGACTGCAAGGAGATCCAACCAGTCCATCCTAAAGGAGATCAGTCTTGAGTATTCATTGAAAGGAATGATGCTGAAGCTGAAACTCCAATACTTTGGCCACCTGATGCAAAGAACTGACTCATTTGAAGAGACTCTGATGCTGGGAAAGATTGAAGGCAGGAGGAGAAGGGGATGACAGAGGATGAGGTGGTTGGGTGGCATCACTGACTCAATGGACATGAGTTTTGGTGAACTCCGGGAGTTGGTGATGGACAGGGAGGCCTGGTGTGCTGCAGTCCATAGGGTCACAAAGAGTCGGACAAGGCTGAGCAACTGAATGGTACAGAGGGTGTCTTGCCCAGTGATTTATCTTAGCATCCCATTCCGTGCCTGTACATGCAGTTGCAGGTACCTTGGTAAACAATTACTGAATTAAAATGAAGAAATACTGTTGACCAAAGTCACCGTAGGTCTAAGGCATTAGAATATCCAGGGACAATGCTTGGAAGGAACAGTCGATGAGCACCTTGATGACTCATTCACAATAAATTGGGAGAACCAGCTTTCTCTACTTAACTGTCCACTGTGGAAAATGAGAGCCTTGTTTTACCAAAAATCATGTCAAATAGGTGAACCACAGTTTTCCATTTCAAAGCTCATTGGTGTATATTCTTTTCCTGGCTCTTTCTAAGCACGTTGGGCTGGAATTATCCTGATATGGAAACAGAAGATCAGTTGGTACTCAAGCTCACACTCACCAGTATGTGATGATATTTCGATCTGGTAAGCCGAGACAATGTTTATGGGCAGAGTGTGCTCTTTGTATTACCATCAGAATAAAGAAAAGGGAAGGCAAGGGAATCTGAAATCAAGAGTTCTAATATGATTCATTGATTCAGCAAATGTTCACTGAATTTTCCAGGCACTTTGTTAGCTGTTAGAGATATACGTTGAGCCAAAAGTATACAGACTCTGCCCTCCTGAAGTGTAAATTCTAATTTAGGAGGAAACAAAGTAACAAAACTGCATCCTATACAGTTGCAGACATTTTCCCAGTTTGCCTTTTTCTTTTAGTTTTATCCATAGTACCTTTTTAAATATCCAAAGTGTAAACATTTATATGATCACTTCTTTCACTATTTCTGGCTTAAGTTTCATTTTCTGAAGCATCCTCAACAATGTAAGGTGCTGTAAAGATTCTATAGGACTCCAGAATGAAGAAGTCTACATTCATAGCCTCTATTGCTTCACTTTCCATCTAATCCTCAGCCAGTGTTATTTCAGATGCCCTCTCCTCCCTTCTGGATGAGCAGTCCCTTCTTTAGTTCCTAAATCTGGAGCCTAGTTGCCAGAAGGTTTCTGGTCTGACCTCTCCGTTATCAATGCCCACTGGCCTGCTAGCTCTTGGTTTCCATTAATACCTTTGTCTGTAGATATCCCGTCGTTCTGTCCTTCTATTCTCATACTAGTCTGCAGGACTGACTCCTGCCCACCTTTTAAAAGCTTGTGTTCTCCACAACTGCAAACCTGCCTCTCTTCTTACGCTTGATATGCACCCATGCAGGTACTTTGTATAAATGGATGAGCAACTCATAAATCAATGTAGGCACTTCCATACAGTAATTAAAGAGAGTGATGTTGATTTATATGCACCTATACTGAGGGGAAAAATCATAATTACACTGTTAAATGATAACAAATTATAAATCATTATATACTATATGATATTGTCTCTATTAAAAGTAAAATGACTTTCAATAGATAGTGGCTACATACAGACATACATACGCACATACAAGCATAAATACATAGAGACACATATTATGGTAAATACATAGGCATCTTCATAGACACACTACCTAGGCATATCACACAAACAATGTATGTAATTCTAAATATTCTAGTACGTGTGTGCATGCTTGTGTGCTGAGTCTCTCAGTCATGTCTGACTCTTTGTGACCCCATGGACTGTAGCCCACTAGGCTACTCTGTCCGTGGGATTCTCCAGGCAAGAATACTAGAGTGGGTGCCATTCCCTTCTCCAGGAGATCTTCCAGACTCAGAAATCAAACCCAGATCTTCTGCATTGCAGGTCTTTTCTTTACCATCTGAGCTACCAGGGAAGTTCAAATATCCTTTTATCCAAGTTCGAAAAGTAAAGGAAAAAATTAAAACATATTAACGTTTAGCCAAATATATTATCACTTCAAAATTCAATCAACTTCTTACAAAAATATCAATGAGTTATTTTATCCTCTTTCATTCTGTGAAGGCTCTGAAATCCCATGCATATATTATACTTACTCAGTAGCTACCATATTAGACGCAAGATTATAGAACATTTTCTGCATCACAGAAAATCCAATTGGACAGCACTGGTTCATAGGGCTTTGGGGGCAAGAGATTGCTCTCTCACCAAAGAAACAAATGGGAAAACTGTAAGTTTATTTCTCAAAATTTGGAGGAGATTTACAGTTAGGATAACATGAACCCTTTGGGGTGTTTTTATCTGAAATTTGTTTTCTTCCTTAGATACTATGTTCTAACTGTTTTAACAACCAGGAGGCTGTGACCTAAGAAAAAGGAACTCTGGATGCACATTTAATTCTTGGCTCCACCATTTCCTGGCTGTGTGATTTAGAGTAGGTAACACCTTTCCATACTTAATTTTTTTTTTTTACCGGTCATATAGACATCATGAGGATTAAATAAAAATAATGCAGGTACCAGAGTGTGGAGCTGGCACTCAGTAAACTCAAATTTCCTTTGGGGTCTCTCTCTCTAGTCATCATAAATATTTCAGATCTGGCCTGAATAAGGATAAAATGTGACTACTATGAGCTACCCTCTCAGTAACACTGAGTTTCTGTATTTCTTCGGTCATTTCACTGACCAGACGGTCAGCCCAGTAGCCTTGTGAAGTTTACCTTTATCCCAACTCCCTCTGTGAGCTGCAAGAGGGGCTAAAGCTGCTGAATAAAGTATGTCTGTGTATTTGGCATTGTTTCTATTACCAAGTTCACAGTTCTAGATTGCCAACAAGAGGACGTATAGGCACTTGCCTGGTGGTTAAGAACCCATCTGCCAGTGCAGGGGACACGAGACATGAGTTTGATCTCTGGTCCAGGAAGATCCCACATGCCTTGGGACAACTAAGCCCGCAGGCCACAACTACTGAGGCTGTGCCCCAACCGCTGAGTCCATGCGCCTAAAGCCTGTGCTCTGCAATCAGAGAAGCCACTGCAATGAGGACCCCATGCACCACAGAGAAAGCCCACGTGCAGAGACAAAAGTGCAGACTAAGATAAATTACTTATTTTTTTTTTTAAGAGGACTTACAGCCTCATATCACGAGTCATATCTGGAGGAGACAGAAACTCCATCCATAAATGAGGCTGCGCGTAAGTCTGAACACCCGCGTCCATGTGTGCCTCTGTGTGAATGCAGGGGTGTGTGTGAACGTCTGTCTTAAACACTGTCTGTGACTGTTCCAAGATCGCCTTGCTGGCTTGAGAAATAACCTGGCTCCCGAATCAGAAACCATGGCAGCCACAGGATTTCACGTAATGTGTTGCACTCTCTCTTGTTCTCTGCTTCCTTGTCTGAAAAATGCGGGGGCTGTATCCGATGATCCTAAGACTCTGTCCAGCATGGATAGTTCACAATCCAGTGAATCGGTGGGCAGCCGGGGCCAAGGTTCTCATTCTTGTTATCATGGGGAATCAAGAGTTGGCAAAACACTTTAGTCCTGCCTCAGAATGCTGTTCTTTTCCTGAGCTTTTATTATTAGGCTTCCACACCCACACGAGACTTGATAAATGGAAGCTGCTAATAGACCACTTGGATGGTGCCCAGGAAGAGGGCAGAATCTCGGTAAGGCTTCATTTGCAAGTTTCACACCACTTAGAACTAACTCACCAACCCTGGAAAAAAAAAATGGTATTGGAAGGCATGAAATACGGGTCTGGAATGCAGAGGGGGTGGGTAGGCACTTGGATAGGATGCTTTTTCAGGTCCCTCCACATCTTGAGATTCTAGGATTCTGTTGGGATGGGATTTAATAAATCAACAAAGACATGTGAAACATACAGGTATCTTCCTTCTGGAGTGTTCAGTTATTTTCTTAAAGGTGAGCACAGAAGTAAAAAAGTAAATCCTAGTGGCATACAGAAGATGACCCACCTCATTGTCAAGAAAAATATGTCCAAAAAGAATTTGAACAGAGAGAGAGGGAAGGAAGGACAAAATACGTACAAGTGGTAAATGTTAAAAATGTGTAATTCTGGTAGAGCTGTGTGTGTGTTAGTCGCTCAGTCGTGTCCAATTCTTTGCAACCCCAAGGACTGCAGCCTGCCAGGCTTCTCTGTCCATGGGATTCTCTAGGCAAGGAACCTAGCGTGTGTTGCCATTCCCTTCTCCAGGGGATCTTCCCAACCCAGGAATCGAACCTGGGTCTTCCTGCATTGCAGTCAGATTCTTCATTATCTGAGCCACCATGGATGCTCTCT
Source organism: Madoqua kirkii (assembly GCA_006408675.1). NCBI lineage: Eukaryota > Metazoa > Chordata > Mammalia > Artiodactyla > Bovidae > Madoqua > Madoqua kirkii. The sequence continues at coordinate 6,699 of SJYC01055274.1, read as the reverse complement.
GGTAGATACATAGGCATTATAGTCACAGTTCCTTACTTTAACATAACAGAATTTTTCAGAGGGGAAAAAAAGTTAGAAAAATGTTGCAGTTTCAAAAAGAAAAAAGCAAAATTAAAAAAAAAAAAGAACTCAGTACAGCCTTGAAACTGAGTTTCTGCAAGACATTCTTTATTTAAAAAAAGAAAGTTACTTATTAGGCTGTGTCAGTTTTAGCTGTGGCATGTGGGTTCTTTTGTTGTAGGATGTAGACTTCTCTCTAGTTGTGGTCCTGTGGGCTCTGCAGTATTGGCACGCAGGCTTGGTTGCCCCAAGGCATGTGGGATTTTAGTTCCCTGACCAGGGATTGAACTCACATCCCCTGCATTGCAAGGCAGATTCTTTTTGTGTTTTTTCTGCAAGGCAGATTCTTAACCACTTGACCACCAGGGAAGTCCCAAGATATTCTTTAAAAAAGACTTCTTTGGTCTAGTGAATTTGGAAGCTGCTTCATTCTATATCATCCTGCTGGAAATGTACAGTTCATGTTAGTGGCATATTACAGGTACAAAGAAGACTTACACAAAGAAATCTGTTTAATCTTTGTCACCAAATGTATCCTACATTTGTTTTTAAAACCACGGTAAAACCACGGAACTCTGTGTGTGTGTGTGTGTGTGTGTGTGTGTGTGTGTGTGTGTGTGTGTCTGGAGCATGTATCAACCTACCCAAGGAATTAACATTCCAGCAACACACACTAGCTCCTTCTCTGATTCATTCATTCCTTTCTGAGTGTTCGCTATGTGCCAGATGTACAAATATAAAATAAGAAGATACACCTCCTATTCACAAGTAGTACACATCTTAGAATAGAGGAAACAGAAAACAAATATGATTAAAATAGAAAGAATCATGTGTTTGAAACCACAGGAAAGTGCAGACGTAAACACTGCAATTAAAATCTATGCCTAATAAAAGATGGGCTTCCTGGGTGGCATAGTGGGAAAGAGCCCACCTGCCAACGCAGGAGACACAGGAGATACAGGTTTGATCCCTAGATTGGGAAGATCTCCTGGAGGAGGAAATGGCAACTGATTCCAGTATTCTTGCTTGGAGAATTTCATGGACAGAGGAGGCTGGAGGGTTACAGTTCACAGGGTTGCAAAGAGTTAGACACGACTCAGCATGCACGCCTATCCTAACTGGGTGCCTGCAAAGGGCCTGGGACTAGAAAAGAACAGACCAAAGAAAATAATTCACTGGAAATTGTCCAACTTTGTCCAGAAAATAAATAACTATATCACTGCATATTTTCCCATAAATTTTTCAAAAATCTCCCTCTCCAGTTTCTACATTCCTGAAAAAGTATGTACAGGTGAGAAAGAAGAAGTTATATAGAAAATTCAGTGGAAAGATTCTGTCCAGAAGGGGTATTCTATGATTCAGTGAATCTAGAATGCATTGAACTGCTGCTCATACGAAGAAGCAACCTACTAAAAGTGAGGGTGCTCTAAGATGCAAGTCACAAAACCTGGCCAGAAATGCCTTCATCCATAAGGATATCTGTGGTTTGCTTGGTTGGAAATCTGGTAGGAGATGGTCCCAAGTCTGTTTGATGGTTCAGAAGTGCCAGGAGCACTCAGGCTTTTTCACATAGCTTCCACATGACATAAATACCCTCGTAAATTCCATTTTTAAAGAGGAAGGAGCTCACCAATTTCTTCAGGTAAAGGAGGGGCCAGGATTTTAAACCCAGGAAGTCAAACTGCAGACACGGATGCAGTGCATATACCAATGACACCACAGCGCCGTTAAACAGCTAGGCAAAGCTAGACTGTATATTAGAAAGCAGAGGCATCTCTCTGATGACAAAGATCCGTACAGTCAAAAGCTGTGGTTTTCCCAGTAGTCATGTATGGATGTGAGAGATGGACTATAAAGAAAGCTGAGTGCCAAATTATTGATGCTTCTGAACTGTGGTGTTGGAGAAGACTCTTGAGAGTCCTGTGGACTACAAGGAGATCCAACCAGTCAAACCTAAAGGAAATTAACCCTGGATATTCATTGGAAGGACCGATGCTGAAGCTGAAGCTCCAATCCTTTGGCCACCTGATGTGAAGGGCCAACTTGTTGGAAAAGACCCTGATGCTGGGAAAGATGGAAGGCATAAGGAGAAGCGGGTGGTGGAGGATGAGATGGCTAGATAGCATCACTGATTCAGTGGACACAGATTTGAGTAAACTCCAGGAGATAGTGGAGGACAGAGGAGCCTGGTGTGCTGCAGTCCATGGCATTGCAAAGAGTCAGACACGACTTAGCAACTGAAAAACAACAACAACCGTTAATACTGGGCAGCACAGCTGGACCTCCACAACCTGATGTTTTGGTCCCCTGGGCATCACTAGCCTTCAGCCAGAAGGAGTGCCTGCATCTCAAGGCATCCACAAAGCCTACATCACTGCATACATGCCTCTCAGCAGAGGACCAGACCTCTACACCTAAGAATGCGCCACTCTTCTCCCAGAAACTCATAGACCTCGCCTCTTCCCTCTTGAGATTTATAATTAAGCCTCTGAAAAATTAAGAAATTAATATAAAAGTTGCTGGGTTGCCAACACTTTTATTATACTTTAATTTACTAGAAACACTTTCACACCACCCCTGAGGAGTAAATGCAATGCAAAATTGCTTACATCGCTCTTAAAAGCTGAAGTAAGCGTTTCCTTTTCATCTTCCATAATCCTATATATAATAAAAAATAAATAAAAAAGCCGGTAAGTCTGTGAACCAGAAGCAGCAAATAGATAATTCTATCACGCTGGATATTTTTCCCCCTGGCTTTTTGGAGGAGTCCCCATCCCCACTCCCGCCCTGCTGACCTCATAATTCTCCACTTTCCTCATAATTTATTTACAGGTAAAGAAGTGATGAACTAAACGCATTGGGCAGACAACTGCACATCACTTTAATTAAGTTACTAGTGATTTCAAATGGCTCTGCAATCACCTACAGGATAAAGCAGGTGACAGCGCTAGACAATGGGCAACGTGAGAGGCAGCAGTGGAGGAGGCGGGAGCTCAGTGTGCCCTGGGGGCTAGGAAACTGCAGCGTGACCAGCTAAGAGCTTGGGTATCAGGAATCCAAGTTCAAGTCCATCCCTAGCCACGTCCCAGCAGTGTGATATTAAGCCAATTCCCCAAATACTATGAGCCTAGGTTCCTACAACTCTCAGAATGGGATGTTAGCAAGCTGATCTCTTGTGTTTATTGTGAATATCAAATGTGGCAACATAAGTGAAAAACGAATGTTTGACTCTTGGTAACTACAGTTTGGAGCTATTAAACTTGGAGAGCCATTCCATGGGATGAAGGACAGAGGGGCAAGGCGACCTCTGGGACATCCCAGGGCCCGTCCTGTTAATGATGCTCAGTTAATGAATGAGAAGCACCCTGCTGAACAGTTTACTGACTTAAGGATGGACAATCAATGATCCAAGATCTGAGCCCTCACTCTGAAATGAGACTCAGTTTTCCCGCTAATGGTGCCCACAGAAATCAAACTACATATGTGAGAGGGATGACCGTAGGTTTCCATAAATATCAAAATGGGTCTTCCCTGGTAGTATATTGGTACAGAATCTGCCTACTGATACAGGAGACTCGAGTCTAATCCTTGATCCGGGAAGATCCCATGTGCCCTGGAGCAAACAAACCACAATTATTGAGCCTTTTCCCTAGAGCTCCTGTTCTGCAACAAGAGAAGCCCCTGCAATGAGAAACCCACACATCACAACCAGAGAGTAGCCCCCACTCGCCACAGCTACAGAAAAGCCTGCACAGCAGTGAAGGCCCAGCACAGACAAAAATCAACAAATACACGATTTTTTAAAAAAGACCAACATGAGCTCATACTTGTGAGTGATAGTTCTCATGTGGATAAAGCTTTTCAAATTGAAAGCGATTAAACTCGTCTCTCAAGGGTACGTATATTCTGGCTACAAGAATGGCTTCCAGTGTTCTCAAACTGGATGTTACATAAAACGCAACCCAATAAGATAAACATGGACATCTCTCTGCATCATTAATTTGGTGCAATTAATGGGCGAGGGAGTCCCATCATGTTGTATCAACCAACACAGCTCTATCCTGGGAAACAGTGAAAAATTTTACATGGATCTGTAAGGTAAAGCACAAGCCTTCAAAAAATGATATGATGCACCATTCAGGGATATATATGTGTATGTTCTTCTGCCATTAAAGGATTGACTAGGGACTTCCTTGGTGGTCTAATAGCTAAGACTCAGTACTCCCAATGCAGAGGGCCCAATTCCCTGGCCAGGGAATTCAGATCCCACATGCCCCAACTAAGACTTCATATGCCACAACTAAGACCCAGCACAGCCAAAAAATAAATAGTCCTTTTTCTAAATTAAAGGGTTTACTCAAGTGGAAAGACACCAAATACCATCACTGTTGAACTTTTCCTCCCCTTGCAGGAATCTGCGCCTCTAGAATTCCATGGTCCTCCCAAATTTTCTATAGGAGAGTTGGAACCTTGATTTGTCTTCCTGGAGAAATATCAACATCTTTTGATAACTGGAATTTGTCAGCAAAAACTTGCCACCTCAAATTTATTAAAGCTGTTTCAAAACTCTGATCTGATCCCATATCAGATGTCAGCTTGGAAAAGACTCTTCAGGTAGCCAATGCACCAAGGAACGCAAGCAAAGATGGAGGATTTTGAAAGTGAGAAGGCAACTTGGTGCTTTTCCTAATAGACCTTTCTCTGTTTGAAAATGGCAAAAGAGGTTTTGGAGGAAAAGAAAAGGAAAGACAAGGCAAATTGTTACATGATCATAGGTTCTTATGCCTGGATTTCCAGGTGAAAGAATCCAATGCAGGAGACTTGGGTTTGATCCCTGGGTCTGGAATATCCCCCAGAGGAGGATATGGCAACCTACTCCGTTATTCTGGCCTGAGAAATCCCAAAGACAGAGCAACCTGGTGGACTACAGTCCATGGGATCCCAAAGAATGAGACGTGACTGAGTACATACGAATGGAATAGGTCTTTGTAACTAACCCCAAATTAGACAAGCAATATATATGGAAAAGCTAAGGCCCCATCTCTCTCTCTCTCTCTCTCTCTCTCTCTCTCTCTCTGTCTGTCTGTCTCTCTCTCTCTCTCTCTCTCACACACACACACACACACACACACACACACACACACTCATATATGAAACAAATTTTTGTAGTAACTCTTTAGTTTGTTGCAGTTGGAAATGTTTTTGGTGGCAAATGATAGAAATTCAGATGGCAGAGGTATAAACGAATAAGGGATTAATTTTCTCATAAGATGTGAGTTCAGAGATGGCCTATCCCATCTCTGATTCAGCTGCTCTGTGTCACACCAGCGTCCCATGTGGCTGTCAATCAGAGGCTGGAGCCCCCATGTGCATGCTGTTAGCCCTCAGTTGTGTCAGACTCTGTGACCCCATGGACTGTAGCCCACCAGGCTGCTCTGTCCATGGGATCCTCCAGGCAAGAGTACTGGAGTGGAGAGCCATTCCCTTCTCCAGGGGATCTTCCCAACCAAGGGATCGAACCCAGGTCTCCTGCACGGTAGGCAGACCGTTTGCCATCTGAGCCACCGGGGAAGCCCACAGCCCCACCATGGACACCATAAAAGACGAAGGAAAAGGGCAGGAGAGGGAAAGAGCGCCACCTGCAGGCCCCCCCTTCCACAAGGAACACACGAGCTGCCCCGGGCACCCACAGCAAACCTCTGGTGACATCTCTCTGACCAGACATGTCACGTGGCCACCCCTAGCTGCACAAGAGGCTGATGATAAAACAAAGCTGGCGTTTTGTTTTTTTCTTCTTTTCTGACAAGCCTGAGAAAACGGTGAAATAACAAGATAATGCTGCATTTCTAGAAAATGTCCAGCCACTGTTATGATAAGTGATTAGAGCCCTCGACACTTAACCGACATGATCCGTGCCTTCAAAGTTTATTTGCTTATGTTCTGTTGAGACCTAAGTTATTTCTACAGCCTCTTGAAGTGGTGAGCTCCTCAAAGAGTCATCTAAATGGGCACACCCCTTTCTAGCGACCCACAGTCCCACTGTCTCCTTTCATAAAAAGCATCACTGTGTCCACTTGAAGGTATTGATTTTAATTAATCACAACATATAGCCCCCTCAGTCAATAGAGAGGTAGGTACAGGGGGTTGCAAAGAAGCTGTAAATCACTGTTATTTCTTCTCTTCAGAGAACTTTCTTTCAACTGGAATTCAGTGGTTCTGCTGTGCTCAGATTCAAGCAATGTGTTCATAATTACACTAATAGCTGCTCTTGACTGAATGCTGTTATACCCCGCAGCGTAATCATAGAATCCTGCGTTGTTTTTACTATTCTACTGGATTTTCCTGTTAGTCACACTTTAAAGAGGGGCAGGCTGAGGCTTGAAAAATGTAGAGAACCTCATCCCCAACACTGTTGATCCGAGAGCCTCGGTCTGAATTCATCCCTGCCTCTTGAAACAATTGTATTTGTCTCCGTAGTCATTGTATGGCCCACGTAGGTACCATTTTACATAGATGATCTCTGATGTTCATCATAACCTTGATATGATTTCCTTTTCTCAGAAGTTACACCTGAAAGTCAGAGAAAGTAAATGATTTGCCTGAGATCACTTAGGGATCGGGGGTAGGGGGGGGAGCGGC